>JAURVB010004959.1:0-14230 GCA_033002965.1 Piper betle
TTTGCAGCCAAAGAGAACTCCGAAATCTACAACTACCATCAATCCGACCACTACCAAGCAGATTTTCAATCAAATGGTATCCCATTCACAAAGACAACAAACTGAACACCAAGGCAAAAGACTAGGGTTGCTAATTGACTCGAACTCGAATCTTACGAGCCGAGCTTGAGCAAGGTCGTATTCGACTCAACTCGACTCGGTTATAACTCGAACTCGACTCGATAAAATAATATAATAATATAGTCTTTATATTATATTATATTATATTATATTATATTATATATATATATATATATATATATATATATATATATATATACAGCAATATAAAAACAAAGAAGCAAGATAGTTGAGATGGTAAGTATTCACCTTGATGACTTCAAGGTTGTGGGTTCAAACCACATTGGCCTCATTTTTTTAGTGAAGTACTTTTGACTTTTAATCCAGTTGGTTTCGAGCTTGTTCGCTAACGAATAAGCTCATAAAAATTAAGCAGTTTAAGTATATTCGAGCTCGAGTCGAGCTTGAACACATAAAAAGATATTCGAGTCGAACTCGAACATGTATGTCCAAAACTCGTTCGATCTCGAGTCGAATTCGAACGAGTTTTGAACTATTCAAGCCGAGTTCGAATACATGTTGAGCTCCGGCTCGCTCCGGTCAATTAGCACCCCTAGCAAAGACAATTAACTGCAAAGTTACCTAACCCTAGCATATCAACAGTAGCACACCAAAAATTCATCATCAATTAGACCACTACCAAGCAAATTTTCAAGACTTCCAAGCTATATTTGCACATCAAAATTTACACATCACAATCAACAGTAGCACACCAAAAAATTCATCATCAATTAGACCACTACCAAGCAAATTTTCAAGACTTCCAAGCTATATTCGCACATCACAATTTACACATCACAATTTGCAGCACACACAATTAAGTCAACGAAATCCCAAATCAGCAATAAAAAATCCCAAATCCGCACAAAATTTTAATTTGGACATCATAATTTGCACATCATATTAATCAATTAGCACATCATAGACAACAATTCGCACATCAAAACATTCAATTTCAATAAAAAAATCTAAATTTACCCAAATTTTCGTTCGATCAGCCGATTCCACCCGAACTCCTCGCGTTTGCGCTCCACAGCACACTCCGCAGTGCTGTTGGCTGGCCACCTGTCGTAGGCGGAGTTGCGAGGGCGGTGGCGTAGTCGGATGGGTGGAGTTGAGGTCAGACGACGGAAGCGCGGTGGAGGGCGGCCGCCGATTCCACCCGAACTCCCTCGCCTTTGCGCTCCACAGCAGGTCGGGCGGAGCTGAGGTCGGACGGTGGAAGCGCGGTGGAGGGCGGCCGCCGATTCCACCCGAACTCCTCGCCTTTGCGCTCCACAGCAGGTTGGGCGGAGCTGAGGTCGGACGGCAATGGCGTGGTCGGAAGGTCGGGCGGAGGTGAGGTCGGACAGCGAAGCGCGGCAGCGTGAGCGATGGGGGAAGCGGGCAGAAGCTGTAAAACCTGTGACTTGAGTAAGGGTTTTATGTTACCGAACCAGTCGGTTCAACCGTTGGTTCGAGTCGAGTCAGTTTCATGAACCGCGTGCTGAGTCGAAGGCCAGCCGTGAGTTATGAGCGATGAGAGTCAAGTGTACCTGAATATATGATGATAACGTCGAGAAGATGGTGAGATATGAGTTATCAAAATATATGAAAGTATGCAGTATTTTTTTCTTTTTATATGTTTGATCGGAGAAATAGTTTTAGGCCGAATAACGCGTTAGGACGCGTTGGATTATATTCAGGTGGGTTATTAGTTATAGAGCATGCCATTTGGATGTTGTTGTGTTTGCTTTATTTTATGGAATTTTTCCATATTTTTATAGATTTTTTAGAATTTGTTACAAACTAGTTATTATTTTGACTCGAGTAGGAATCGAGTCAATACTTAATTACGAAACTGCCATTGAGGGTATTTTACTCCTCGCTGACCCTTCTTCACCCAAACCCTCGCCGTTGTGTTCACGTCGCCGACGACGCTGCTTCCGCCGATCGACGCCGCTCTGCCACCGCTCGTGCCGCCCCGACCGACCCCTGCCACCGATTGCATGCTAGCGCGCCGCCATGATGACGTGAAGCCGCCTCGGCCGTCGCCACTCCAAGCCTGATTTTGCCGCCGTCCAGGCCGCGCCGTTGCTGCTGTGACCCTGACGACCACCCCCTCGCCGTCGCCGACATTTCCCCCATCATCTCGACCGCCGTCGAGGCAGGCCGCAGCCCCGATCGGAGCACGTTGCCACTGCCACCCATTTTCGATGCCGCTGTCGACGGCCATCGCCGCCTCGGCTACCCTGTTTCACACCACCATTGGACCAAGCTTGTCGAGCTGGTGCCGATAGACCCCCTGATTGCCCCGTCCCGAATCATTGCCAGAAAACCGCCGGAATCCGCCGAAAAACTGCCGACACTCGCCGGGAAACCGTCGGAACCGCTGGAAAATTGGATTCGTTGGGAATTCGCTAGATCATCCGCCGAACGCACCCGGTCCAATCTGATCGGACTTCGGACGCCGCTAGGTGTCGAATTCGAGTTTCGAGCCACGAAACGGAAACCCTAGCCGTCGCCGATTTTTGACGACGCAAGGTATAATTTATTTTAACTTAATTATTTGAAAGTATTGATTATTAGAATTGCATGCTAGGATTGGTGAATTGTGTGTTATAATATATATAAATGTAGATTTGATTAAGGATAAATTATGAAATTTGTTTGATTGAGTGGTGTTAAAAATGGAGGCTAAGAAACTAATTAGGGTAACTAGGTAATGACCATGATCTAATGCAAAGTAACCTAAGTAGACTTGCTAGAATTGATATAGGTTGATGTGTGTTGATTGATGCGTGATTGTGTTGATTGTGTGTGCATGCTATAGGATGTGTGATTCATCATGCGGGCGTTAGCTTTTAGCTTGATTGTGTAGGTACGGTGTAGGAGCTCGCCGCCTAGGCGCGTGGACCCGTTTGGAGCTTCTACCAAGTCCGTTTAGGACTCGTTCTCTGTTTTTACGCTATTCTATTGTGTATTTGATTTATTACATGCAAGACGTGTTAAGTGGCGTTTTATCGGATCCCACTTAACTCGGGCCATTTAGCCAACAATTTTTTGGATTAATAACCCTCAAGGATGAGATCCCTCGAGTTTGTTTTCGAACTTCAGATCCAACTCACGTTGCCTTCGGGCCTATTGTATAAATCCCAACCCAAGCCTATATATGTATAGTTTTCATATTTTTAGTGAGAGATAGAATGTGGGAAATCCGACTACCGTGCTACGCGAGCGGGCATGTGTGTGTCGTGTAACGACTCCGGCCCAAAGTGCAACGTAATGGGTCAAGTCATTTCTTTAAAATGGGTACCCCGAAAGTTAAAGATCTCTAGTCCATTCCCACTTATAAACAGGATCTTCTCCCAGTAGGTATTAGATGTGGGACTAAATTGAGGGATCTCACAATCCACCCACCTTAGGAAATTTCGTCCTTGAAATGCCTATACTTGGCCCGTTGCTAGCCCCAGCCCACGACCTTTCGGCCCGTGATCGGCAGCCTAGCCAACGTCCCTAGTCCATCCCACCATCTAACACAGAACCAGGTCGGCTCTCGATACCATTTGTAACGACCTAGCCCAAAGTGCAACGTAATGGGCTAAGTCATTTCTTTAAAATGGGTACCCCGAAAGTTAAAGATCTATAGTCTCATTCCCACTTATAAATAGGGATCTTCTCCCAGTAGGTATTAGATATGGGACTCAGTTGAGGGATCTCGACAATTGAAAATTGTGAGATCCCTCAACTTAGTCCCACATCTAATACCTACTGGGAGAAGATCCTATTTATAAGTGGGAATGGACTATAGATCTTTAACTTCTGGGGTACCCATTTTAAAGAAATGACTTAGCCCATTACGTTGCACTTTGGGCTAGGTCGTTACAAATGGTATCAGAGCCGACCTGGTTCTGTGTTAGATGGTGGGCTGGATTAGGGACGTTGGCTAGGCTGCCGGTCACGGGCCAAAAAAAGGTCGTGGGCTGGGGTTAGCAACGGGCTAAGACTAGAAATGTTGGCTAGGCTGCCGGTCACGGGCCAGAAAGGTCGTGGGCTGGGGCTAGCAACGGGCCAAATATAGGCATTTCGGGGACGAAATTTCCTAAGGTGGGTGGATTGTGAGATCCCTCGACTTAGTCCCACATCTAATACCTACTGGGAGAAGATCCTGTTTATAAGTGGGAATGGACTAGAGATCTTTAACTTCCGGGGTACCCATTTTAAAGAAATGACTTAGCCCATTACGTTGCACTTTGGGCTGGGTCATTACATGTCGATAGTGGGCTCTAGAATGGTGTGTGGGCCGTTTCATTCCCGAGGGATCCTGACAACTCCACCTTTGAGTTCCTCAAATCCAGAGAAGTGTGGAGGTTCACGGGTACTGCATTGTAGCGCATGTCTAGACTTGTGGTTTCAAAGGGTGCTAAAGGCGACTGCCTGAGAGTACTTGGCCTTCATGCTCAAGGCCAGGAGTAATATGGAAGGTGCAGAGGGTAGAAAGGAATGAGATTTGATGCGAGAAGCAATAGAGAAATGGCCAAGGTATGAGAATGAGAAAGAAAGGGGGACGTTGTCGACCCGAGGGTGACGGCTCCCATATGTGCCCTGATGAGAGTTCTTGAGGAAGTATATGGTTTTCATTCAACAGGAGAGTTTGCTCTCCTGTGCCAGATTGATATTAGTTATTTTCCGGGCCGGTAACACTCGTTACTGACGGTTTTTTATATATATGTAGGTGAGAAATGCGAGGGATGAAAGCTGTCGAGACTGCGGAGGAGCAGCATGGAACCGCGCACACATGTACCTGCCGCGTGTAATCTATAATGACGGCGTGTTATTGCTACGTGAATGATAATTTTGATGTGTTTTTTAGATAAATTGCTTGATATGAAATAAATGGATAAATGTGAATGAGTAGTGAGTTTGGAGTTCAGGCTCGGTTCAATTGAAACGAAAGAGATAATGATGAATGCTACGGTAGATTATCATGGTTTATCGTATTTTGATAAAATATTTATATACCCTTGCTGTGGATAATTTTTAATTAAAATTTCTCACCGTTGCATGGTTTTGTTTTGCTTGCACATCATAGCATGCATGTAGGACTACGTTAGAACCCACGCATCCCATCCATGCATTTCATGTTTGTATCTCCATCTTGAGACACCGAGGGTAGATCCGGGTCGGCTTAACCGAACCCAGTAGATTAGCAAACGGTTTGGTCGCCGGTGACATTTTTGGGTCGGTTCACGGGTGAGCTGAAACGGGGTGTTACAGAAGCGCCGATTTTAGGTTTTTAAATCCAAATTACTATTTTACCCATGCTTAAATAATTTAATAAAATCAAACCTATGGTATTTTAGTAATTTACTAAAACCGATTCCGATTTAAATCGGCCGATTCCAATTCCGAGTTAAATCAGTCGGAATCGGGCGAAATCGCCAGATTCCGAGCCCGATCGGTTGGCCCCGAAATCGGATCGGCGCGACATCAATCCAATTTAAATCGGCCGATTCCACTCGGAATCGGCCGATTCGTGCAACCCGGCAAAAAATCATTACTAGTCCCCTGATTATTGAAATTCCAAGGTTGAATTAAGTTCAAACTAACTCAATTTTTATGTGCCTGCTATGTATAATCCTTTTAGAATAATAGTAATGATTTAAATTTAAATTTTATTTTTATAACTAAGAGATCTTAGTTTTTATATTATTATATATACACATGAATATATGTGATTTTCAAGTTTATATTCTAATTACTTAGAATTGTTACTTGGTTCTACTATTTTATAATTCTAGTTAATGTCTTCTATACAATCTCATATAAATATCAAAGATAAATCCATGTGCAAAACATCAAATTAGTAATTAAACTCCAGGCAAATTAAGAAGAACGAAGTCTTAATTTGAACTCAATTCAAAGAGTTTAGTTCATCCAATATACTACCAAGAAAGAAAGCAGAAAACAAAGTTTTCTCCAACCTATTATGGATTGATTGTGAGATCCCTCAACTTAGTCCCACATCTAATACCTACTTGGAGAAGATCCTGTTTATAAGTGGGAATGGACTATAGATCTTTAACTTCCGGGGTACCCATTTTAAAGAAATGACTTAGCCCATTACGTTGCACTTTGGGCTGGGTCGTTACAAATAGTATCAGAGCCGACCTGGTTCCGTGTTAGATGGTGGGCTGGATTAGAAACGTTGGCTAGGCTGTCGGTCACGGGCCAGAAAGGTCGTGGGCTGGGGCTAGCAACGGGCCAAGAATAGGCATTTCGGGGACGAAATTTCCTAAAGTGGGTGGATTGTGAGATCCATCAACTTAGTCCCACATCTAATACCTACTGGGAGAAGATCTTGTTTATAAGTGGGAATGGACTATAGATCTTTAACTTTCGGGGTACCCATTTTAAAGAAATGACTTAGCCCATTACGTTGCACTTTGGGCTGGGTCGTTACATTGATTTAGACTTATTTAAGTTGGAGCTAACTTAAATTTGAAAATGAAGGAGTGGAATCCATTTTAAAGAAATGACTTAGCCATTAGTTACACTTTGGACTGGGTCGTTACATTTATTTAGACTTATTTAAGTTGGAGCTAACTTAAATTTGAGAATGAAGGAGTGGAATTAGAGTTAGAGGCTAACTCAAAGGGGGAAAATAAAAATAAAGCTTGTGTACAAAGACAGCAGAGCAAGTTTAAACAACATTCACAGTATACTGATCTTACCACCACTTGCCAAACACTAATAACACACAAACCAACCAATTACAAACCATGCGCACCAAATCATCAAACACGAACATTTAACAACCAATTATGCAACTATAAAACCATCAACAGAGCCAAATTGATCGTCAACCCCAGCAATCCAACCTTGCTGATCCCTCCTGTGGCCACCTTTCTTGAAGCGCCACTGTCAAAGGGGTTGTTGTCCACCAATGGCTCTTCCTTGTTCACCCCTCCAAAGGGCTGCTTGCTCCCCCACTGGCTGCACCTCCTCCTCATCTCCAACACCGCCGACGCCGCCAGCCGGCCGAAACCCACCTTGAGGTCCTCCATGGTGGTTGCCCACCGGCTGCCCGAAAACAGTCCGGTCGCCGCCGATGGGGTGGGAGAAGGGTGCATGGGCATAAGCCATGCCGGGGCCCCCCAAGGAGCCGCACCCTTGGTTGATCCTCGCGTGGTCGGCGGCCTTCCACGCCAGCTCCCCGCCCTTGTCCCGAATCTGCATGTCGCCGACGTCGAGCAGCACCATCGTCTCGAGGTGCTCGTCGTCGTCGACGTCAGTGTCCCACGCCGAGTGAGAGCCGTCGAACACCTCGAGCCCGGCGTCGGAGAAGACGAGGCTGCAGGCGTTGACGTTGCTCACCGGGGTGCACTCCGACTCCCACACGCTCTCCCCCGACGGGTCCTGGATCTGGACGTAGCAGAAGTCGTTGCCGTAGCCGCCAGCGCCGGGCGCCGTGCCGCGGCGGAGGAAGTAGCCCTGGAACTTGCCGGAGGCCGAGGTGATGAACAGCTGCGCCGCGGCGGCGGCCGGCGGAATCGTCGCGAGGATTTGTTGCTTGGTTACGCGCTCAATGACGCCGCCAGCGCCGGGGATGACACCGCCAGCACCATGGGCAGCGCCGGCTGCCGGAGCTAGCTCGGAAGTGGCCGGGGGCATCCCAGTAGAAGTTGTCGGAGCTAGCTCAGAATTAGTGGTCGGAGCTAGCTCGGAATTAGTGGTCGGAGCTAGCTCGGAATTAGTGGTCGGAGCTAGCTCGGAATTAGTGGTCGGAGCCAGCTCGGAATTGGCGGGAAAAGGAGACAAGGCAAGGAGGAGGGCGAGGAAGAGGAAGGCGATGCCGATCTTGCATTGCTTGACGATCTCCATGGCTTTGGTTTGCATGGATTGGTTGTGTTGGGAATGCGGGTGTTGAACAGGCGAGCATATATAGTGAGCTCAGTGGAATGGATTTGGTGCAGTTTTTGCATCATAATGGAGTAGGAGATTAGAAGGGTTTGCGATTAGATGATGATATACTCTTTTTGAAGTGTTTGAAGTTTGAAGATTTTGTGAACTAATTGAAGTTTTGTTTGCGAAGTAGGTGAGGAACTATTTATTAACACATCACTCCTAATTCTTTCTCGTTGACAGCCAATCACCAACTTATATATAATTACCATAGTTATCTACTTATAACTATGTTTTAGTTGTTGAAATAAGAAGGTCAGGAACCTTACGTAGACATAAATAAATAGGAGACCCATAATATACGCCCTTATAATAAAGTAAACATAATTACCGCTAATCAAATCGATACTAATATATCAAAATGAAGACTTTTAGTACGGTGTTCCAGGTGTTTTAATTTGCACGAGCTAACATGTTATCATCGCGATTAACACTCCTCAGGATGTTGCTCTAGATGCTATCATGGAGTTTGTGAAACTAGGGAAAGGGGGCGGCTTCCAATTTGCTATTTATCTCAAGTTGCTTCGGAATTTGGCAAGTGGCATAGCTTAAATTTGTGACTCAGCTTCTCTTCGATCCTTTTTTTTGTGTTGTTATGTTGAGATATTATCTTAATTTTACTGATTCTATGTTTGTTCAACAACATCAAATGGCGCTATCTTGGAATTATTGTCAGCTAAGTTTTTCAAATTTTTGGATGTCCGCCGGTATGATCCGATTCTGATTTCCCAGAATATATAGTTTTTGTGTCATGGCTTTCTTTCTATTTATGGGATGGGAGCATTCATCTGTTGAGTAGGGGTAAAATTTTAAGCTGATTCTTTTGGGTGAAGCATTTAGGTTAAGTGTGCACCTTCATCCATGATGTAGTTGTTCTGTATGCTGATATGCGGCATTATGTTAGTTGTACTCATTCTCTATTTTCTGCATTTGGGCTGGATGATTGATTAGTACATGGATAGAAATGATATTTGCTAGCCCTTTGGCAAATGGATTTGAATGTGTCATTAAGAGCTTGGGAAAGTCTGTTGATTAATTTTGCCGTATACGGTGCAGACTCAGCCAATATTTTTTAAAACTCGGATGCCATTTATTTTGATTGCAGTTATTACTCTTACATGAGCATGGAAAAGATTGCAAAATATGTGGAACAAGGAAATGGTAATAGAAGATGCACCGTGTTTTTAATTTATTTTCAGTAACTGTTTTTGGTACTTTATTTATTTTAATAACTGTTTTCACGATTTTCTTTCATGACTTCTGTTTTCATTGATTTATTGGTTATTTGCAGTTAACAAAGACGTCAGATCACAAGATGATGGCATTGATCAAAATGGCTCGAGGTTTGCTTGGTTAATTTTTGGCTTGTTTGCATATAATCCCTGCATTTTTTAAATTTCCCAATTTTTATGATGATAAATTGTGAGACTTTAGGATAACTATACATATTTATTGGCTTTCCAGCATTTTTTGTGCAAATTAATTGCTTTTTTCTGTTAGATGATCTACCATTTTATTTTTTTAAATAGTTTCCATATGTGATTTCAACTTAATTGTGAAATTGTTATGAGCTAGACCCATGTATTCCTGGTGTAGTCGATTTCCAATTTTGTCCAATTTAAAGTATGATGGTCCTTGCTTTCAATGGGCTATCCTGCTGACGAGTTTACTGTTGGAAATTCCTTAAAAGTCATAACATGTGTTTCTTGGGCTTATCAAATAGTAAAACCATATGATATTGATTTAGGAAACTTGTTCTGAGTAAATGTTATTGTTTTTGAAGCAAGGAAAATATTGTCTCTCGCAAGATGCACAGAATGCTAATGTGTGTTGCTCCTTTAGTAAGAGAAAGTGAAAAACCAGTTCATGAGATGTGGAGTAGACTAGGTAAGCTTCTATTCTTAGAGGTTTAATTGACATGATGTCTATATTATAATTTTATTTTCTTTGCATCTACTAATGTCATTTAAGTGTTCTGGTCCAGTATGTTGCTAACTGAACGATCCATTAAAAATTAGTTAGGTTTTCTTGTTATATTCTATACTGTAAAGTCTGCATGTTGAATGTTGAAACTTTATATGTGGGAAATTGATTGACTGAGCACTAAAACTTTTCTAATTTACTGACAATTTGCAATGATTATTTCACATCGATTGATTTTTTAAGTGGGACAAAACTTCTTGGTTGTTTTATTAATTTACGCTGATTTTAATGTCTCCTTTTATTTGTGGGAGGTAAAAATATGCCCATCCTACAGAAATTAACACATTTGATAATGTTATGCATTAGGATTGTTCGGCAAAGGAGCTGGTAGCTCATCCTCGAAGAGTGTTGAGCCAGCTCCAGAAGAATCAAATAGTTCTCATGTTGACGTGGGTTACATTCAATCTGAAACTTTTTGTGTAAATGAGATACATTCAAACATGGTGCACGTTGGATCTTCTCCTAATTATGAGATGCTGCGAAGGGGCTTTGGTCTCGAGCACTCACAACATTTTTAGACCTGTCATAGTGTCAATTATTGTGTTAGAGTCTATGTATGATTGATTATTCTGGCCTGACTTTGTGCCTATACTTTTAATGCATAGTTCTTGCTTGGTGGCCATTGGCAAAAAGCTAAAGTTGAAGTTTACTAAATCATGGCTATCATTTCTTAGATTACCGCTTCCTCTTGATCTTTACAAAGAGGTATATGTTAAGAAAGTATTAATCCACTTTTTTTAGCATAGACATTACCTTGTTTCTTAACGACTTGTCTGCAATTGAGCCAAGGATTCTAAAACACAATCCTTGGCCTCTTGTTGAGGTATATTTCTACCATATAAAAAATCTATTTTACTAGAATGATGCTTAAGCAACATTATTTTGTTAGTATATTTTCTAGCAAATATAGCTCATTGGCTACCATTTCAATCATCTTTGTTGTTGGCAGGTTCTTGCTAATCTTCATCAAACAGTTATTCCATATATGAAGAATCCTGTTATATTATGGTAATTCTCTTTCTGTCCAGCTACCCATTATTTTTAGTCTTTCTCTAATGTTGGTAGAAGCACTGGTGGAATCTGATTCTGGGCTTATAATTATTTTTTTGGGATATCGATACTCACTTTTTTACTTGAATTGAATGCAGTGATTTTTTGACAAGATCATATGATATTGGTGGCGTCATCAGTGTTATGGCCCTTAGCAGCCTGTTCATTCTCATGACACGACATGGGCTTGAATATCCTAATTTTTATGAAAAGCTGTATGCATTATTAGTGCCAGCTGTTTTCCTGGCCAAGTATCGTGCAAGATTTTTTAGGTATCAGTTGCTACAACGTTTAATTTTTTGTAGAAGCTGTGATGGCAGAAATGCCAAGGTGTCAAAACTTTCTTAAAGGGCAGGCGTAGCCCCCTGATCCAATCATCATAGAGCCAACTGGATGTTGGGCTTGTTTGTCCAGTGCACTTCAATTTTTGGACTGGAAAAAGTGGATGTTTTCTTTCTCATATATATAACTGTTTGGTCACTCAGAATCAGCTTGAAGTTGAATTTGAACACTTTAGTACAACTTCAGAATAATTTCACGAAGAGTATAATTAAAAGTTGTGCACATTTGTTTGTTTGGTGTTTCAGCTCTTAGATTCATGTTTGAAGTCTCCTCTTCTTCCTGCATATCTAGCTGCTGCCTTTGCCAAGAAGTGAGTAGATTCCTCCTTCGGGGTCATTGGTAATTATTGCAATCATCCACAATCTCTTGCGACGACATCCATCAATTAACTGTTTGGTTCAACGGGTAATGATGGCTATCTCGTCTCATCTCGTCTCTCCCTTCCTCTTATTTCTTCATCGCTTAAATGCTGGAGGATGTCATATTTTATGCGCAGGAATCTGTTGCTGCAGAGGCTGATGATGCAAAGGAGAAAGCACATGATATAGATGTTAGCCCAGTTGTCCAGGAAAGAAAGAGAGGTGTCGATCCTTTCAAATTTGAGGAAAGTGATCCCATGAAGTCAGATGCTATGAGTAGGCACCTTTCAACATGGATCTTTTTTCTCTGTAGGTGATACGAATAATGCTCATTTACCAGTTTATCTCCTGTTGTAGGAAGTTCTTTGTGGTAGATAGACACACTCTGTCATCATTTTTGCCCAGCTGTTTCAAGGGTAATATGCTATAACCATACCATGCATCTACTGAATGAGCTGACTTTCTTTTGTTTAGTTAAAAGGTTTATGCTGTCTCTTGAGACTGATTTGACTGTCCGAGCAAAACCACCGAAATGTCTTTAAAGGGTTTTAGCTCTGGTTCCTATGGAACTATATTTAAAAATGGGGTCAGTGTTTTTATTTCCTACCGTCGCTGCAGATTTACAGATTGACTTAACTGCTTAAGAAAATTAGAAAGTGCTCCAACACAATGTAGTCTCAATATTTGACGATTTCACATGCCTGTGTAGCTTTACTGAAGTTGTTTCTAAATTGCAGATTGGCAGGCGGATGAAACAGGTTCTCCGTGCATTTGACAAAGCATTGCCTACCAGTTTATTTTCGTAGTCGGATTTCTGGCTGGAGTTTCGAAGTTCCTAAGAGCAATGAAAAGGAAGGTGTGTTGGTAGCCGTTGACAATTTAAATTACGTAGTTGATGAGACATTTGAAGCATGGAGATGACCATGAATCTGCGAGAAGGCAAAAGATCAATAGCACCAGACGATGATTCATCGAGTTGATTTCAATTCTGAACTGATTGAGATGTAAGTTGTATCATCAAATTTTGCAGCGCTGTTTAATTTCAGGCTTTACACACAGTGAAGTGATCTAATAATCATCCTCTTTGTATTTCAAAAAAATTCATATTCATCATCCAATTTTTTCTGGCAATTTATATACAGCCTACACATACACTCAACACCACCCACCGTTCTTGGGATCGTTGAATCCTTTACCCTTCACCTTATTTAATGCTTTAAATTATTACACCATTAGGTCATTTGTTGTGCTTATCAATCGTTCTGTTCTTGGGAACGTCAAATAGTGGAAGGATCGTCGAACTGCGTAAATTGGCGACCTTTAAGCATAGTTTCTTTTGCTACTCCATTGATTACTCAATTGTATTTGTTTGATTAGGCTCAGTTAGGCCTACTTTCCGATTTCCTGCTGACTCAGACTGCCAATTTCAGAAAACGGTGACTCGACTGCCGATATCAGAAAACGGAGAACTTCAGACGATAAATGAAAAGTTGTTGAAGACAAACTCATGCTCTCAGAATCAGGAGCAAATTCAACATTCCAGTCGTCATAACAAGGAACAGGAACCAAAGTGCAAACCCAGAAACAGAAAAACAGATGAATCACTGAACGAAAAGCTCTATGGCCATTGCCTCTTGGAAGTCATCTTACGAGAGGCTCAGCAAAAGGACCAAGTTCATCAATAGGAAGTGGATGAACAAATGAAAGTTCATTAAAAAAAGTGTACCCGAAGTTGAAAAACTGATTGCATTCGATCTCGTTACAGCCGCAGTACAGAAATGTAACATTCTTATCATGAACTGGACACTGTGGTCCGTTAACAAACTGCTACAATCAATCATAGATTGAAGATTCCAATTCATCAGATGCTACGGGTGCTCCATTGAGTCCATCATCAGCCCGGAGTTGAGATGACACATCATCAATAGCCGAGTTCAGCTGAGCTATCTTCTCTGTCAGTACCTTCCTAGTTCTCTGGAATCAGGAGAAAAAAGTAATGAGTAGGTCTTTCGTGGCATTTCCGCTAACTTTCTAATTGTTCCTGGAATTAGAGACAAAATAATACTAATGATGCTAGCAATGTTTTTAGAATGATAAGATGAAACTCGAATAAACAAGGACGAGCTCATATTATCTTAGAATGGGTAACTGACATGAGAAGCATATAAGTAAGCTTAATAGCTTTTTAATATGGTTTGCATGAGGTGCTAAGATGTAGTACACGCATTACTAGAAGTCTTGCGGATTCAGTAAATAGCAAAATTATTAATTTGCAGGATCCCACTGTCTATGAGATTCTAAGGCAGTTCCAAAGAGAAAAACAAATTTTCCACACAAAAAATAAATGCTTACCAGGAATATCTATGATATAAAGATTACATTTGACTCCAATAAAGAGGGTGTAAACCAAGAGAAGTTAGAAGGGTCAAAGT
>JAURVB010004961.1:0-33785 GCA_033002965.1 Piper betle
ATGGCGTGAAATTTAATTTGCATGTCATTCATGTAGTACCATGTTAGGATTTTGCACATTTATTCATTCATGATGGATCGTATCTTCATCTTAAGACGCGAGATTGGATCCGCATGAGTTAGGTTCGGGTTAGCGGACCTAACCGGGGCCTGTAACATGCCGGTTCGGTTCATGAGCGTGGACCGGATTTGGGGTGTTACAAGAAGTGTGGTTAGTGGTTCTTTTACCAACCTATGTAAGGTGAATCGATAATAAAGTTGGACTTCCTTATTATTCTCTTGTGTTATAAATGTGGCTATGGGAAATGGTCCGAGATTTATTTCCTGTATTTCAGTTCATGTTCTGGAATATTACAGTTACATCAATTATATTTTTAAGTGACACCCAGTCCGGTTCGGGCGGGTGGTTGGAGGTGGTATCAGAGCTCGGTTTCCTACAAGCTCACATTTTATGACTCAAGTACCATGTTGAAAAGTCCAATAATTATTTTTTCCCACTGTGTTGTGTTATTAATGAAATGTATTGCTAATAAACTAAGTGTACGAAGAAATATATGTACTAATGAACCATGGTGGTTCGATGTTTTAGATGGCAGCCACTCGTAGACAGTCAAACCGAGCTACTCCGCCCAATGCGAACACTAAGAATGTATTGGCTCAGATCCTGACAGCCATACTGGGATTTGCACAGGCTTCAGAAAATACAAATTCTGTGGTTCAAAATATTGTTCAGATGGTGGTCAGGGAAGTGCCCATGGGTGGGCAGAGTTATTAGACCCGGGCGAGCGAGGGAGTGTCCAAACCCAGTGCCACCGGTAGTCTGATAAGTGGTGCCACCAGCGCTTGATGATATTGACCAGTACACTGTGGAAAAATTTAGAATGAATGGAGCTGAGGTATTTATTGGAGGGATCGATCCAATGAAGGCAGAGAGTTTCATTGACATTACCAAAAAAGCGTTTAGAGCTCTGTTTATACCCCACCACCATTAAGTGTGAGATCCCTCAACTTAGTCCCACATCTAATACCTACTGGGAGAAGATCCTGTTTATAAGTGGGAATGGACTATAGATCTTTAATTTCCAGGGTACCCATTTTAAAGAAATGACTTAGGCCCATTACGTTGCACTTTGGGCTGGGTCGTTACAAAATGGTATCAGAGCCGACCTGGTTCCGTGTTAGATGGTGGGCTGGACTAGAAACATTGGCTAGGCTGCCGGTCACGGGCCAGAAAGGTCGTGGGCTGGGGCTAGCAACGGGCCAAGTATAGGCATTTCAGGGATGAAATTTCCTAAGGTGGGTGGATTATGAGATCCCTCAACTTAGTCCCACATCTAATACCTACTGGGAGAAGATCCTGTTTATAAGTGGGAGTGGACTATAGATCTTTAACTTTTGGGGTACCCATTTTAAAGAAATGACTTAGCCCATTACGTTGCACTTTGGGCTGGGTTGTTACATTAAGTGAGATTGGCAACGTGCATGCTTCAAGAGGAAGCATCTTACTGGTGGAAATCCATAGAGAAAATCACTTTCCATCGACATGAGATTTCCTTCATCGCGTGGGTGGAATTTGTGACATCGTTCAATGGACAATATTTTCCAGTACCCGTTGTCCAGAAGAAAGCACTGGCGTTCGCCAATTTGGTTCAAGGGGAGGATTCTGTCTGGGAATATGTGTATTCCTAGACGAACTTCCAACGTTACCTCGTAAGCGGGCAGTGGAGTTTGCTATTGACCTAGCACCTAGATTGACGCCAATTTCTAAAGCACCAGTCTTAACACTGCCAAATGGTAATGAAGGATTCGTAGTCTTCAGCGATGCGTCTTTGTTGGGTTTAGGATGTGTCCTTATGCAAGAATGTAAGGTGGTGGCCTATGCCTCTCGTCAATTGAAGATTCATGAGCAAAATTATGCAACCCATGACTTGGAACTAGCAGCAGTGGTTTTTGCCCAGATGATTCAGAGACACTACTTGTATGGAGCCCAGTTCAAAGTCTTCACTGACCACCAGAGTTGGAAGTATATCTTCACACAAAATGACCTTAACCTTCGACAGAGGTGGTGGATAGAATATTTGGAGGACTAAGACTTCCAAATCTTATACCATCCAGGGAAAACGAATGTGGTAGCCGACGCATTGAGTCGGAGGGGCAAAGTGGACAAAAGTCAGTAGCTAGCTATACTTTGGGCCATGTTAGCAGAAGTAGTAGCTATCAACCCGGTGGAGCAACTAACAGGCTTATTGGCAAATTTGGTTGTTTCCTATGATTTGGTTGTCTGTTAAGCTAGCACAAATGGGTGATGAGCTGCTGAATGAAATGTTGGACAAGATTCCTGACATTGTAGCTGATTTCGATAATGTGATCAGATTTAGTGGAAGGTTGGGTGTACCCAAGGATAATGCACTGAGGCCGAATATCTTGGACAAGGCTCATCGCTCAAAGTTCTCAATACACCCTGGAGTTACTAAAATGTGTTAGGATATAAAGCGAACCTGTTGGTGGATTGGGATGAAGAGGGATGTTGTGGATTTTGTTTCTAAGTGTCAGACTTGCCAACAGATTAAAGCCCAACATCAACTACCTAGAGGACTATTGCAACCTTTCGAAATACCAACGTTGAAATGGGAGTGTGTCACATGCAATTTTATTTCAAAGCTCCCAAGAACTCAAAAGAAGCGTGACTCCATATGGGTAGTTGTGGACCCACTAACTAAGGCATCTCACGTCATCCCCACGAAATCAATGTGAACGGCGAAATACCTATTAGGATTATATGTTGACAATATTGACAAATTGCATGGGATTCCAAAGGAGATAATCTCCGACCGCGATCCCCTATTCACCTCACATTTCTAGGAAGCTTTTCAAAAAGCCATGGGAACTCAAATTAATTTGAGTACAACATATCATCCCCAAACTAATGGTCAGAGTGAGAGGACTATTCAAACTTTGGAGGATTCGTTAAGAGCTTGCATTCTTGACTGGGATAAACACTTAGCCTTGGGTGAATTCACCTACAATAACTTTTACCAAGCCAGTATAGGGATGACACCATTTGAAGCCTTATATGGTAGGCCCTGTAGATCTCCATCGCGCCGGCTGGAGTCTACCGAAGCAGTTATAGTCGGGCCAGAGATGGTGAGGGATGCAACTGAAAAGTTGAAACTCATTCATCAAAGACTTAAGAAGCTCAGGATCGACAAAAGAGTTATGATGATACTCGAAGGAAGGACCTAGAGTTCCAAGTTGGGGAGTTTGTGTACCTAAAGACATCTCCTACGAAGGGGGTGATCAGATTTGAAATATCAGAGAAGTTGACGCCAAGATTCATAGGACCGTTTCCAATCCTAGATCGAGTTGGGAATTGTGCATATAGATTAGCATTGCCACCAAGCCTAGTTGGAGTACACAATGTTTTCTATGTGTCAATGCTAAAGAAGTATGTACGGGATGAGGATCATATCATCACAAATTTTGAAGACTTAGAGTTACAATCAAATTTAACCTACGAGGAAAAGCCAATCCGCATCCTGGCAAGAGAAATAAAGACACTCAGGAAGAAGGAAATTCCTTTGGTAAAAGTATTGTGGAAAAATCAAGGGTCAGAAGAAGCTACATGGGAGACTGAACAAGAAATGACAAGGAAATACCCTAGCCTGTTTGTGGCATAAGAGTTTTATAATTGTAGCGGCATGAACTGATCCCGAAGATATAAATAAAGTTAATCATAATTGTTCTGTTGCCTGTTATGATATTTCGGGGACGAAATATTTCCAAGATGGGGAGATTGTAAAGGCCGTGGAAAAAAATTTACTATATTCGACTCGGGCTGGAATGGATCGAACATTAGAGAATTAATATTAATTATATTATATTCTCTACCCGGTTAAATATTTTATTCTTTACCCAGTTACCATATTAAAGGAATAAAATATGGGTGTTGGTGTGTTTCCACAAACCCTAGCCGTCATTTCATTTTATAAAGGGCGTCCTCCACCCTAGCCTTTATTCGCATTCACTTCTCCTCTTCCTTGCCGGTGTGTCTTCTTCCTTACTTAGGTAATCTTCCTATCTCCCTCTTCTTAATTTTCTTGCATGCATATTTTAATTGGAGAATAAGCTTTATAATCGTGAGGGTTAAAGTTTAAAATCAATAAGAAAGAAACTATACAGAAATTAAAATTTAATTCGGCCGACGAGTCCCCTCATTCGGCGAGATGGGGAAGCACAGGCAAGGTTGCCAGGAATCGGTGGTGAGGGTCATTCCAACATCGGAAGATGATCCTACTCTCTTCGTCGATCATTGTAGAGTCGATCTCATGTGTCTGGATGTCGGCCTGGGGTGGTAAATGGCCAAAAACAGTAGCGGCAGCAAAAACAGGGGCGGCGGCAGTGGGGAAAGAAATCCGGTCGTCCTAGGCGGCGACGGGTTCCAATATGGCCAGGGAGGGTAGATAGGTGGTCGAGGGTGTCGAGGCAACCACCCAATTGAGGCGGCGACGCTTGCCGACGGTGGAATCGCCGATGGGAGTGCCCTGCTAGGAGGGCGATGCAGGCGTCGCTGCAGCTGGAAGAGGGCCGGAGTTGGCCGGGGTGACACCGCAAGGGCATGGCAGGGCTGGTCGATGACGATGGACGGCGGCTGGAGTTGGTTGGCGGCGGCGACGGCTGGAGGGCGCCTGGAGTCGGGAATAGAGCATGCTGGAGAAGAAGAATAAGGAAAAAAATTACCTTGGGTGGCAATCTTATAAATAATGCTTAACTCGACACAGCTCGAGTTAAATAATAATACCAACTATTAAGTAACACATGACTCGATACTGACTCGAGTTAAAAATAATTCAAACTTGTAATAAATCTTTAAAAATAATTATTTTAATAGGTTATGGGTAAAGTTACTAAACTAACTAATTATTGTATAAAATCGCCACGAGTAATAAAAACACCGTAACGATAAACGATCGATAATAAATCGGCGTAATTCAAACGATTAAATTAAATCGGAGGGTTATAAGTAATTAATAAAATAAAGATTTGACCTTTACCATATTAAATTTAATCTTAGGGAAATAAAGTGATTATTTTAATAACGAGTCAATAATGTGGAAAATAGGTTAATAAACTACAGTCGGGTATCAATCACTCGCGTCCAACCTAAATAGCATAATGAAAATAAATAAAGTTTTAAACTTTATTAGGTCGAATAAATTAAAATAATTTTATTAATAATATTTTTTAAATAATACAAATTATTTTAAATAATTTAATTGAACAACTTAATTAATTAAATTACTGTAAATAACAGTAGCGGTTAAAAATTATAACTGTCAACTAAATCATCAAGATCGGGGTTAAATAATTATCCCCGCAAAAGAAAATTAAATACTTGTTATTAGTAATAATTATTTTATCAATTGTTAGGTATTAATTATAATTTAGATAATTAATTTAAAATTTTAAGCCGGATTTACATGATTATGTCATAGGAATAATTAATTATCTCACTAGATTGTTAATAATTTACGATTTAATATTTTTGGAAATGATATATATATTAGATATTTAGTTGCATGCATCCCTACTCGAATAAAATTATACTTATTTATAATTTTATATTCTCGTCATATTAGGATCATTGGTCGCAGTTGCGAGTTTGAAATATCTAGGTCTGTATAATCAATTGAAATGTTGTACTTTCCCTTGTTGGCAGCTTTGGTCGGCCTGAGCCCATATTCGAACACCATGCGCTGTAACGCAATCGGGGTTAAGGAATTGACTTAGTCCGACACGGGGCCGCACCTTTAAAATCTATGTGTGTTACTATGTGTGTGCTTATAATTAATTGAATTGTTGTATTGTCCTTATATAAATGTTATATTTTCCCAAACTGGTATAATAATATGAAATGTTGTATTTTCCAAAATTGGTAGCCCTTGTCGGCACTCATAGCATAATGAGCTGGGAGACTATTTTAACCTCAAGATAAATTGGGGGACCATGACTAATATCAAAATGAATTGGGAGCCACCTAATCTCAAAATGAGCTGCGAGACGATTTTAACATCAAGATGGATTGGGGTACCATGACTAATCTTAAAATGAATTCGCAAACCACCTAATCACATAATGAGCTGGGAGATAATTTCTAATCTCAGAATGAACTGGTAGACCATGACTAACCTCAAAATGAATTGGGGGACAACCTAATCTCAGAATGAACTGGGAAGCAATGTTCAAATCTCAGAAGGAACTGGGAGACCATGACTAACCTCAAGATGAATTGGGAGACCACCTAATCTCAGAATGAGCTGGGAAACATTTTCTAATCTCAGAATGAGCTGGGAGTCAATTTTTAATCTCAGAATGAACTAGGAGATGATTTTTAATCTCAGAATGTACTGGGAGACCATGATTAATCTCAAGATGAATTGGGAGACCACCTAAGCTCAGGATGACCTGGGAGACGTTTTCTAATCTCAGAATAAGCTGGGAGTCGACTCTTACCAATCTCAGAATGACTTGAGTGACAAATTACTAATCTCAAAATTTACCTGAGGGATATTACTCTTTGCTTGTGTAATAATAATAATAACAACGAGTGGAATGATAATAAGGATTTTATTGACTTGTTTCATTTAATTATGCGGTTTAGTGGTTTTATCACTAACGCAGAATTGCCTCCGCAGGTGAGCAACTTTGGGAATAAAGAATAGAAGTGTGGTTGGTGGTTCATTTACCAACCCAGGTATGGTGAATCGATAATAAAGTGGAACTTCCTTATTATTCTCTTGTGTTATAAATGTGGCTGTGGGAAATGGTCCGAGACTGTGGGACAGTGATTTCAAATTTTAGAGAACATAATTTATTGTTATGATTTATATTATATGTTGCAAGACTATTTGCTGTATTTAAATTCTTGTTCTGGAAGGTTACATTTACATTAACTATTTTTTAAGTAACACCAGGTCCGATTCGGGTGGGCCGTTATAGCCTGGTTTTCCACAAGCTCACATTTTATAACTTTGACCATGTTGAAAAGTTCAATTATTATCTTTTCTCACTGTGTTGTGTTTTGAATTAACAAATTCATTCGCTAATAAACCTATGTCATAACTGGAAAAAAACATATTAATGAACCATGATGGTTCGACGTTCAGAATGGCAGGCACTGGTAAACAGTCAAACCAATCTGCGCAGTCAAATTCGAACACAAAGAATGTGTTGGCCCAGATCCTGACGGTCATACAGGGACTAGCGCAGGCTTTAGAAAATACAAATTTTATCTTTCAGACTAATGTTTCAACGGTTACTGGGAAGGGTAACAAGGAATGGAGCTCAAACTCAGCAGCGGATAGCAGAATCACCCCAGATGGAGGTCAAGGAAGTGCCCAAGGGCAGACAGGGTTAGCAGACCTGGGGGAGCTTCCGCACCCAGTGCCACCGGTAGTTCGACAAGTGGTGCTCCAGCCGTTGATGATAGGGACCGTTACACTGTAGAAAAGTTCACGAAGAATGGAGCTGAAATATTTATTGGAGGGATTGATCCAATGAAGGCAGAGAGCCGGATAGACATTAACGAAAAAGCGTTTAGGCTCTGTCTGTGCCCCACCTCCATCAAGTGAGATTGTCAACATGCATTCTTCAAGAAGAAGCATCTTATTGGTGGAAATCCATGGAAAAAACCACCTTCCATCGACGTGAGATTTCTTCGATGACGTGGACAGAATTTGTGGCAGCTATCCTATCCAAACAACTCTACTACCCATTATTTGGTGAGAGACGTAAAGCCTTTTTGGCTAACTTAGTTGAGTTTGACTCAAAACACAAAGAGTTGTCCATGATTCCTGTGGTAGCAGAGTTTCCCGATGTATTCCTAGACAAACTTCCAAGGTCACCTCCTAAGTGGGTACTGGAGTTCGCCATTGACTTAGCACCTAGAACAACACCAATTCCAAAAGCACCATACCATATGGTAGGCTTCATCCGACTAAGTACTTCACCTTGGTTCTGTTTGTGAAGAAGAAAGATAGATCACTTTGGCTGTGTATTAACTATCAAAAACTCAATCAAGTGACACACAAGAATCAGTACCCGTTACCGAGGATTGATGATTTGTTAGATCAACTAAAAATAGCCAGAGTATTTTCTAAGATAGAAGTAAATCATAAAATATAATAATTAACCGGGTAGAATTAACCGGGTATTGGACGTATTTGACGTAACACGTTCAGTCCTTCCCGCACCGTGTTCGCGTTTTTTTTTTAACGGACTTTACAATCTCCCCAACTTGGAAATATTTCGTCCAAGAAATATCATAACAGGAAACAAAACAATTATGATTAAATTTATTTATTTCATCGGGATCAGTTCACGCCACTACAAATATAAAACTCCTATGCCACAAACAGGCTAGGGTATTTCCTTGCCATTTCTTGTTCAATCTCCCAGTTAGCTTCCCCTAAATTTTTCCACAATACTTTTACCAAAGGAATTTCCTTGTTCCTGAGTGTCATTATTCCTGTTGCTAGGTTGTGGATCGGCTTTTCCTCGTAGGTTAAATTTGATTGTAGCTCTAAGTCTTCAAAATTTGTTTTATCGGGATCACTTCATGCCACCACAAATATAAAACTCCTATGCCACAAACAGGATAGGGTATTTCCTTGCCATTTCTTGTTCAGTCTCCCAGGTAGCTTCCCCTAAATTTTTCCACAATGCTTTTACCAAAGGAATTTCCTTGTTCCTGAGTGTCATTATTCCTGTTGCTAGGATGTGGATCAGCTTTTCCTCGTAGGTTAAATTTGATTGTAGCTCTAAGTCTTGAAAATTTGTGATGATAAGATCATCATTCCATACATATTTCTTTGACATTGACACATGGAAAACATTGTCTACTCTAGCAAGGCTTGGTGGCAATGCTAATCTTTATACACAATTCCCAACTCGATCTAGAATTGGAAATGGTTCTATGAATCTTGGCTTCAACTTCCCTAATATTTTAAATCTGATCACCCCCTTCGTAGGAGATGTCTTTAGGTACACAAACTCCCCAACTTGGAACTCTAGGTCCTTCCTTCGAGTATCATCATAACTCTTTTGTCGATCTTGAGCTGCCTTAAGTCTTTGCTGAATGAGTTTCAACTTTTCAGTTGCTTCCCTCACCATCTCTGGCCTGATTATAACTGCTTCAGTAGACTCCAGCCAGCACGATGGACACCTACAGAGCCTACCATATAAGGCTTCAAATGGTGCCAACCCTATACTGGCTTGGTAAGAGTTATTGTAGATGAATTCAGCCAAGGCTAAGTGTTTCTCCCAGTCACCTCCCCAGTCAAGAATGCAAGCTCTTAACAAATCTTCCAAAGTTTGAATAGTCCTCTCACTTTGACCATCAGTTTGGGGATGATATGCTGTACTGAACTTAATTTGTGTTCCAATGGCTTCTTTGAAAGCTTCCTAGAAATGGGAGGTGAACAGGGGATCACGGTCGGAGACTATCTCCTTCGGAATCCAATGCAATTTGACAATATTGTCAACATATAATCCTTCTAGGTATTCCTCTATTCTCATTGGTTTCGTGGGGATGAAGTGACCTACCTTAGTTAGTCAGTCCACAACTACCCATATGGAGTCATGCTTCTTTCGAGTTCTTGCGAGCTTTGAAATAAAATTGCTTGTGATACACTTCCATTTCGACGTTGGTATTTCAAAAGGTTGCAATAGTCCTCCAAGTAGTTGATGTTGGGCTTTGATTTGTTGGCAAGTCTGATACATAGAGACAAAATCCACAATATCCCTCTTCATCCCAATCCACCAGTAGGCTTGCTTTAAATCCTGATACATTTTAGTAACTCCAGGGTGTATCGAGAACTTTGAGCGATGAGCCTCCTCCAAGATATTCTGCCTCAGTGCATTATCCTTGGGTATACACAACCTTTCTCTAAATCTGATCATACTATTTGAATAAGGTAGAATGTCAGGAATCTTGTCCAACATTTTATTCAGCTCCTCATCACCCATTTTTACTAACTTAACACGATCAACTAAATCATTGGAAACAACCAAATTTGCCAATAAGCATGTTAGTTGGTCCACCGGGTTGATAGCTACCACTTCTGCTGACATGGCCCAAACTCTAGCTAGCTACTGACTTTTGTCAACTTTGCCCTTTCGACTCAACGCGTCAGCTACCTCATTTGCTTTCCCTAGATGGTATAAGATTTGGAAGTCGTAGTCCGTCAAATATTCTATCCACCGCCTTCGTCGAAGGTTAAGGTCATTATGGGTGAAGATACACTTCAAATTTTGGTGGTCAGTGAAGACTTTGAACTGGGCTCCATACAAGTAGTGTTTCCAAATCTTTAGGGCAAAAACCACTGCTTCCAGTTCCAAGTCATGGGTTGCATAATTTTGCTCATGAATCTTCAATTGACAAGAGGCATAGGCCACCACCTTACCTTCTTATATAAGGACACATCCTAAACCCAATAGAGAAGCTTCACTGAAGACTACAAATCCTTCATTACCATTTGGGTGTGTCAAGATTGGTGCAGTTGTGAGACTCTTCTTTAGAGACTGGAAACTCTCCTCACACTTACTACTCTATTCAAACTTGACTCCCTTCCTTGTGAGTTTGGTCATCGGCGATGCTACTAAGGAAAAATCTTTAATGAATTTCCTATAGTAACCTGCTAAACCAAGGAAGCTACTGATATCAGTGACTGACTTAGGTTGTGGCCAATCAGTGACCGCTTTCACTATTGATGGATCCACTGCAATTCTAGCCTTGGAGATAATATGGTCGAGGAAATTTACCTCCGTCAACCACAAGTCACAACCTTCCTCTAAATTTGAGAACTTTGAGCGATAAGCCTCCTCAAAGATATTCCACCTCAGTGCATTATCCTTGGGTACACACACCTTCCTCTAAATTTGATCACACTATTTAAATCAGCGACAATGTCAGGAATCTTGTCCAACATTTTATTCAGCTCCTCATCACCCATTTGTGCTAGCTTAACACGATCAACCAAATCATTGGAAACAACCAAATTTGCCAATAAGCCTGTTACTTGCTCCACTGGGTTGATAGCTACTACTTCTGCTGACATGGCCCAAAGTCTCGCTAGCTGCTAACTTTTGTCCACTTTACCCTTCTGACTCAACGCGTCGGCTACCACATTCACTTTCCTTGGATGGTATAAGATTTGGAAGTCGTAGTCCTTCAAATATTCTATCCACCGCCTCTGTCATAGTTTAAGGTCATTCTGGGTGAAGATATACTTCAAATTCTTGTGTTCAATAAAGACTTCGAACTAGGCTCTATACAAGTAGTGCCTCCAAATCTTCAAGGCAAAAACCACTGATACTAGTTCCAAGTCATGGGTTGCATAATTTTGCTCATAATTCTTCAATTGACGAGAGGCATAGGCCACAACCTTACCTTCTTGCATAAGTACGCATCCTAAACCCAACAAAGACGCATCGTTGAAGACTACGAATCCTTCATTACCATTTGGCAGTGTCTAGACTAGTGCTTTAGAAATTGGTGTCACTCCAGGTGCTAGGTCAATGGCAAACTCCAATACCCGCTTAGGAGGTAGCCCTGGAAGTTCGTCGGGGAATACACATATTCCCGGACTGAATCCTCCCCTTGAACCAAATTGACGAACACTAGTGCTTTCTTCTGGACAATGGGCTCTCGAAAATATTGTCCATTCAAAGCCTCTACAAATTCCGCCCACGCAATAGAGGAAATCTCACGTCAATGGAATGTAGTTTTTTCCATGGATTTCTTGCTGTAGGATGCTTCCTCTTGAAACACGCATGTTGCCAACCATTCTTGATGGTGGTGGGGCACAGACAGAGCTCTAAACGCTTTTTCAGTAGTGTCAATCTAGCTCTCTGCCTTCATTGGATTAGTCCCTCCAATAAATACCTCAGCTCTATTCTTTCTAAATTTTTCCATAGTGTAGCGGTCACTATCATCACTTGCTGGCGGCACCACTTGTCAGAAAACCGGTGGCACTGGGTTTGGACACTCCCCTTGCTCAACCTGGTCTGCTAACCCTGCCCTCCCTTGGGCACTTCCCTAACCACCATCTGGGGTGATTCTGGGACCCACTACTGAGTTTAGGGCTCCATTACCTGCTACCACTCCTGGTAAGCACTAAACAATATTATGAACTACAGAATTTGTATTTTCTCAAGCCTGCGCTAGTGCCTGTATGGCCGTCACACTCTGGGCCAACACATTCTTTGTGTTCAAATTTGACTGTGCAAATCGGTATGACTGTTTACGAGTGCCTTCCATCTGAAACGTCGAACCATCATGGTTCATTAATATGTTTTTTTCAGTTAGCACTTAGGTTTATTAGTAGCAAATGAATTTGTTAATTAATAACAGAACACAGTGGGAAAAGATAATTATTAGACTTTTCAACAAGGTACTTGAGTCATAAAATGTAAGCTAATGGGAAACCGGGCTCTAATATCACTTGTAACGACCCGCCCGAACCAGACTCGGTGTTACTTAAAAATATGTTAATGTAAATGTAACCTTCCAGAACATGAATTTAAATACAGTAAATAGTCTTGCAACATATAATATAAATCACAACAATAAATCATGTTCTCTAAAATTTAAAATAACTGCCTTACGGTCGCAGACTGTTTCACATAACCACATTTATAACACAAGAGAATAATAAGGAAGTCCAACTTTATTATCGATTCACCATACCTGGGTTGGTAAAAGAACCACCAACCAAACTACTATTTTGTAGTCCCAAAGCTGCTCACCTGCGGAGGCAATTCTACGTTAGTGATAAAACCACTAAGCCGCATAATTAAATGAAACAGCTTAATATAATCCCTATTATCATTTCACTCATTATTATTATTATTATTACAGAAGTAAAGAGTAATTATCCCTCAGGTCATTCTAAGATTAGTAAAAGTCGATTCCCAGCTCTTTTTGAGATTAGAAAACATCTCCCAACTCATTCTGAGATTAGGTGGTCTCCCAATTCACTTTGAGATTAGTCATGGTCTCCCAGTTCATTCTGAGATTAGAAAATTATCTCCCAGCAAATTTAGAGATTAGGTGGTCCCCCAATTTATTTTGAGGTTAGTCATTGTCTCTCAGTTCATTCTAAGATTAGAACATTGTCTCCCTGCTCATTGTGAGATTAGGTGCCGACAAAGGCTACCAGTTTAGAAAAAAAAATACACACCTTCATATAATTATACCAATTTGGGAAAATAAAATATTTCAAATAATTATACGGAGCTGAATATTTCGAACTCACAGGTGCGATAAATGATCCTAATCTGAACGTCATTATAAAAATTTTGACAACATATCATGTAACAATTCAAAAATATTAAATATAAAATTTTCAACAAATCAAGTGAGATAATTAATTATTCATGTGATATAATCAGTTAAGTCCTACTTTACATTTTAAATTAATTATCTAAATCATAATTAATACTTAACAGTTGATAAAATAATTATTACTAATAAACAAGTATTTAATTTTCCTTCCTGGTGATAATTACTTAACCCTGATCTTGATGATTTAGTTGACGGTTATAATTTTTAATCGCTACTATTATTTACAGTAATTTAATTAATTAAGTTATTCAATAAAATTATTTAAAATAATTTGTATTATTTTAATTCATAAAAATTATTCATACATTTATTTTAATTTATTTGACTCTATAAAGTTTCGAACTTTATTTATTTTCATTATGCTATTTATGTTCGACGCGAGTGATTTCTACCAGACTATAGTTTAAAAACCCATTTTCTACATTACTGACTCGTCATTAAAATAATCACTTTATTTACCTAATATTAACTTTAATATTGTAAAGGTAAAATATTTATTTTATAAATTGCTTGCAACTATCCGATTTAATTTAATCGCTTGTTGTGCCGTTTAATTATTAACCTTTTCATCATCACCATTTTTTTAATTGCTCGTGGCGATTTCGTACAATAATTAATTAGTTAGTAACTTTAAGCCATAACCCATTAAAATAATTATTTATAAAGATTTATTACGAGTTAATATTATTTTTTAACTCGAGTTGGTATCGAGCCCGGTGTTATTTACAAGTTAGGTATTAGTTATTTAACTCGAACTGTGTCGAGTCAAGCATTATTTACAAGTTTGCCACCCAAGGTAATTTTTTCCTTCTTCTCCGGCGCCATCCCCTATTCCCGACAGCAGCCGCCGCTGGCAATCGTCTTCGGCCGCCGGCAATCATCGCCGCCAAGACTTGCCATGCCATTGGGGTGTCACCCCGGCCAACTCCGGTCGCCTACTAGCCGCGGCGACGCCCACATCGCCTGCCTAGTGGCACACTCGCGTCGGCGATTCAATCGCTGCCTCAATTGGGTGGTCGCCTTGACACACTCGACCACCTATCTACCTTCGCCGCCCCGCTCAGCTGTGCCGTCGCCTTGCCGCCCTGACCAACCCCGGCCACCGTCTTGCCGCCACGACGCCGGAATCGCTCCACAAGCCACGACGCTACCCTTCTTGATTTGCCACCGTCTGGGCCGCGCCGCAGACACCTTGACCCCGACGCCCACCCCCTTGACCTTCCCGACATTTCCCCCTTACCTAGCGCCGCCGTCAAAGCTAGCCATGGGCCTGATCGGAGCGACCGACCGCCCCAACCGAACTCGACGCCGCCACAAGTAGTCATCACCGCCGTGACCTTCCTTGCTGTCACCATCATTGGGATGTGCTTGCCGAGCCGGTGCTAACCGTTACCCCTGATTGCCCCGCCGGAACGTTCACCTGAAAACTGCCGGGATAGTTGCCAAAAACCGTCGGAAGTCACTAGAAACCGGATTCACCGAAATTTGTCGAAAATCACATGATCTTCCATCGAATCCCTCAGATCGAACCTTATCGAACTTCGGACGCCGTAGGGTGCCGAATTCGATCCACGAACCGCACGAGGTATAATTTATTTTAATTTAATTATTTAAAGGTACTGATTATTAGAATTGCATGCCAAGATTGGTGAATCGTGTGTTATAATTATATATATAAATGTAGAATTGATTAGGAATAAAATATGATATTTGTTTGAATTGAGTGGTGTTAAAAATGGAGGCTAAGAAACTAATTAAGGTAACTAAGTAATGATCATGATCTAATGCAAACTAGCCTAAGTAGGCTAGCTAGAATTGACATAGGTTGATGTGAGTGTGATTGATGCATGATGGATGTATGCGTGATATGGGATGTATGACTGCATCATGAGCGGGCGTTAGTATTTAGTTTTGATGTGTAGGTACGGAGTAGGAGCTTGCCGCCTACGCACAAGGACTCGATTGGAGATTCTCCCAAGTCTGTTTAGGACTCGTTCTCTGTCTTACGCTATTCTATTGTGTATTTGATTTATCATGTGCAGGACGAGTTAAGTGGCATTTTTTCGGATCCCACTTAACTCGGGCCAATTAGCCAACAGTTTTTTTTCGGATTAATATCCCTCAAGGATGAGATCCCTCTAGTCAATTTTTGAAATTGAGATCCACCACAAGTTGCCTTCAGTGAGAGATTGAATGAGGGAAATCCAACTACTGTGCTACGCGAGCGGGCATGAGTTAGTCAATAGTGGGCTCTGGAATGGTCTGCAGGCCGTTTCATTCTCGAGGAATCCTATCAACTCCACCTTTGAGTTACTCAAACCTGGAGAAGTGTGGAGGTTCACGGGTACTGCAATGTAGTGCATGTCTAGACTTGTGCTATCAATGGCACTGAAGGCGCATGCCTGAGAGTACTCGGCCCATGTACTAAGGGGCAGGAGCAATACGGAGGACGTAGAGGGCTGAGATGAACGAGAATGAATGGCCACGGAAGAGATAGATGAAATGGCCAATGAAAGAGAGTGATATGGAAAGGGGATGTTGTCGACTTGAGGGCGACGAATCCCATATAAGCCCTGATGAGAATTCTTGAGGAAGTATATGGTGTTCATTCAACAGGAGAGTTTGCTCTCTTGTGCCAGATTGATATTAGTTATTTTTTGGATTGACGGTTTTTCTATATATATGTAGGTGAGAAATGCGAGGGATAAAAGCTGTCGTGGCTGCGGAGGAGCAGCATGGAACCGTGCACACATGTACCTACCCCGTGTAATGTATAATGATGGTGTGTTAATGTTGTGCAAATGATAATTATGATGTGTTTGTCTAGATGAATTGCTTATTATGAGACAAACAGATAATTGTGGATGAGTAGGAAGCTTTGGAGTTCAGACTTGGCTCAGATGAAAACAAATGAGATAATGATGGGATGCCATGGTTGATTGATATGTGATATATTGTTTTGATAAAGTGTTTGTATACCCTTGTCATGGACAGGTTGGCCCTTATTGCACTTTTAAGGGAAACTCTGTCCGTTTTTTCATAGTAGTATATATTTTCTTTTGGTTTCTCATTTATTGTTTTCTCTTGTTTTTGCTTGCACATCATGGCATGTATGTAGGACTGTGTTAGAAGCCAATTGTCCCATCCATGCATTTTACGTTTGCATCTCCATCTTAAGACACTGAGGGTAGATCCGGGTCGGCATAACTGAATCTAGTATATTAGCGAACAGTTCGGCTGGCGAAGACATTTTTGGGTCAGTTCACTGGCGAGCCAAAACAGGGCGTGACACTTAATTAGTTTATTTTATGTATTGCACATGCTATTAGAACATGATTTTATTTTATTACTAATAAATTTCTAGACTTACTTGCCATATTACGATTCATGTGCTTGAATGTTATTGTTACATCCTTTACATTTTTGTGTAACCCCAAGCCGGTTAGGGCGGGTCATTACAAACCCACATGAAGGAACAAGAATTGATGGTTCCTAGCAACCACCATGCAAGACAAGAAAGGCACCCAAGGAGGATTACCGGAGTTTTAGAATTAGATGCACATACTACTTTAGCTGCTCAGGTTAGTGCTTTAGCTAATCAAGTTCAAAATCATAATATGCAGGGACAGGTTAGGGCTGTGGAGCCAAGGTGTGAATGGTGTGGACAAGGACATTCTACAGGTCAATTTGCAATAGATCAAGTTAACTACATACAATTCGAGCTAGCACAATAACCCCAATTTTCATGGAATATTTCTCCACAATCGGTTACTGTTCTCAATAATCCACCACCACCATCACAGCATTCTCGACCTCCTTCACTTCCTTTTCAACCACAACAACCAAATTTGATCCAAATGCTCAATTCTATGCAACAATTCATGCATAATCAACAACAACAATAATATTTTACACAACAAGTTGTGTTGAAATTAAACAAGGAACCAAGTGAGCGACCCAAAGGTGTACTTCCCAGCCAACTAGAACAACTATGGAAAGATGGTCAAGAGCATTGCAAAGCCATAACAACTCGGAGTGGTATTACTTTACAAGAACTAGTTCAGCCCAATGAAGTTAAGGAAAAAGATGAAAAGACAAATAACGAACATGAACCCGTTACATTGGTTAGCTTACTCGGAAGCAAAGAGAAACAAAATATGAGGTAGATACAGAAGAGGTAGAAAAAGAGTACAATTTCCTTATAGACTGAGGAAATAAAGTATTGAAAAATACTCGGAGAGGTAGAAGACAATGAAGTTATGGCCATGATAGAAGAATGTTGTGTTGTCGTCCAAAGAAAACTACCTCCGAAGATGAAAGACCCATGATAGTCTGGTCTTTACATAGTGCAAATAGTTTTTCCACAGTGTGCAATTGAAATTAAGACTGAACAAGGGGATGACCATTTTAAGTCAATAGATGTAAATTGAAACACTACTATGAAGGGGAGCAACTTTGGATGTCCTCCATCACATTAAATAAAGAATGCGGAACATGCGTCTAGCTGTAGATGTTAAACCAAGTACTTCTTGGGAGGCAACCCAAGAGGGGGTCAAGTGCAAATTCACTTATTCATGATAATCATCCACTGACTAATTGGTTGAGAGAGTTCTCTTTCACTTCTTTCTCTTTATTTTTATTTTTATCAATATTGAGGGCAATTTAGTTTAAGTGTGGGGGATGCCTTAATTTTGTGCATATTGTTAGTGCTCGACTCATGTTTAGATTTAGATATGCATACATATATATATAGTGTAGTTTAGTGTAAAAATTTATTATGCAAACAGTATATTAGCCTTTTGGTTCAATGATAGATACATGTGAATTAGTCTTATATTTATTGGGAAAACATGAATAATTGATACGAGGGATGAACTGAGTAATTGATTGCATTCGAGAGTTGGTTCTCTACCTTATATTATTTTCACAATCCTTTAATTTAGATGATTTCAATGAATGTTTTGCACTAGGAAAAATCCTTTAATCATAAGAATTTGCTTGACGGCCCCAGTTGTTTTAGGTTTGTCCTAGCAATTTGTTTCTTCTTTATAAAAAAATTTTGAATAAATTAGAGCAATAACTATTTAGCTGAGTAACCGGGCCTTTGTAACTTAACAATTATGGGGGTTCACGTCAAAAGGCAAAGCTAGTTTTCTCTATTTGCATATTGGCACTGTGCTAAGTAACCTGGCCTTTGTAATTCAACAATTATGGGGGTTCACGTCAAAAGGTAAAGCTGACCACTCTTTAAAAAGACCAAAAATAAATGTTTACATTATTGGAGATGAGGATGAGTTGCAAACATATTTAAACATGAGCCAAAATGTTATTTTCTTATTGCCAATGAGAAGGATGAGGAAAAGGATTATCTTACACACACAGAGAGCCTTCTTTTGGGTGTAATTGATGAAAGGGAATTTCTAATTTGATTGACATCTTGTTGCTTCTGGTTAGTTTGATTAAGAATCATATGAGAACATAATGGGGACTAAGTATTTTTCTGTAGTAAAACTTTTTTGTTATGATATTTTGCTTGGGACACGCCAAAGTTTAAGTTTGGGTGTGTGTTAAGTGTTTTAATTATACATCATTTAACCATATTTTTAATATGATTTTTTACATCCCGGGTATGAATATTATTAATTAAGTGATAGTTTATGTAACGACCCGGCCCAAAGTGCAATATAATGGGCCTAAGTCATATCTTTAAAATGGTTAGCCCAAGTTAAAGATCTATAGTCCATTCTCACTTATAAACAAGATCTTATCCCAGTAGGTATTAAGTATTATGTAGGACTAAGTTGAGGAATCTCACAATCCACCCACCTTAGGAAATTTATTCCCCAAAATTCCCACACACAGCCTCATTTGCTAGCCCCAGCACACGTCCTTCTCTTGCCCGTGACCGGCAGCCTTAGCTAATGTCTGTAGTCCAGCCCACCATCTAACACGGAACCAGGTTGCTCTGATATCATTTGTAACGACCCGGCCCAAAGTGGAACATAATGGGCCCATGTCATTTCTTTAAAATGGTCAACCCAAGTTAAAGATCTATAGTCCATTCCCACTTATAAACAAGAATTTATCCCAGGAGGTTTTAAGTATTAGATGTGGGACTAAGTTGAAGGATCTCACAGTTTACTTTATTTATAAGTTAATTAATATTTTATTAGATATGTTTATTATTGGAGTTTAATACAGAAAAAATTGAAAACAAATAAGTTAGGAAATGTTGGTCATGGCATTGGGCCCCACCCATTGATGGCTACAATTTATGGTGTTGACAAAGCTTGATGAGGATGGATGTACATAGCTTTGGCTGTATTTGACTAAGTCGAGGAGTTGGAAACTTGAATGGGTATAATAATCAATTAGACTACACGAGTTTTGTAATACTTCCTCGAATTCTTGTATCTCCTAGCTATCTCGTCTTCTACATAAAGGGTTGGTCATTTGTTGTTTAAAAGGAGGGGGGAACTCTTGGCTTAGAAGTAGTTCTAGTTTTTGTTATTCTTGTCCTTTCATAATGAGAAGTAGTTTCTTCTTTATAAGTGCTTTCTATTTTTATTTTGGAGTAATCCTTTATTTAGTTCTAGAGAAGAATTGAACTTAACATGACTTAATTGAATTTATTTCAACCTCTTACTATTTTATTCAATTGGATTGCTTTGATTATCATGTTCTTAATGGTAATAGTAGACTGATCACCTATTACTTAGATCATGAGGTTTAATTAGATTTTGGGAGAAATCAGTTAGGTTAGTCATTGATAATTTATCATATAATAAGTCTTTTGACTTGTTTGCTATTGTGGTCAAGAGATGCACAACATTGTAAGATAATTGTAAGGCAAATCTTAATAGGTTATTTGGTTGATTATTCAATTATCACCGCGAGGTAGAAATTGACGCGAAATAATAGATGCATGAAGGAGCGGGAGCCACCATGTCACATAATTCTCCTAGAAGAGCAATTCGAGAGAATAAAAGATAAGAGTAAGAAGTGGTGAATATTAAATAATGTTAAGGAATTTCAACTCTAGAACAAGTTTTATCATTAGAACTATTTCTCTACTTTAAAGTTATTATTTAGATTTAGTTAAGTAGATTGTTTTTTTGTTATTAATTTCATTTTCTTTCATTAATTTTAGGAAATTAATTTCTCTGTGGACGATGCACAAATTCATCCTTATATTACTTGTTTCGAACCATGTATACTTGCATGTTATTGAGTTAATCAAACACCCACCATCTAACATAGAACCTGGTTGCTCTAACACCATTTGTAACGACCGGCCCAAAGTGCAATCTAATGAGCCAAGTCATTTTTTAAAAAGTTGTTAACCAAGTTAAGCTATCTATAATCGATTCACACTTATAAATATTATCTTATCCCAGTAGGTATTAGATGCGGGACTAAATTGAGGGATCTCACAGGAGGTAATTCCACGTTAGAGATAAAAACACTAAGTCATATAATTACAAGAAACAAGTTAATATATTCCACAACAACATTAATTCAGCATTTTAGTGATTATGATGAGCCTATGCCGAGCTCTTGTTATGCTGGAGGGTGGCAGCCCATCTAGCTACAATCCCATGTATGGGCACACACTATGTGGCCCATGGCTTGTAGTTACCAATATTTGTCATTGACTCACCCTCTCGGCATCAAAAGTGCATAATGAGTCGTCTTGCGCCACTGTGCCATGTCACCCCTTTTCGGTATGGGGGCAGGTGTAACGACCCGCCCGAACTGGCCCCGGTGTTACTTAAATTATAATTTATGAAAACAGAACCTGAAGAACATGAATCAAGAACATGAATTCTAATACGGCAATAAGTCTAGAATTTATAAATCACAAAAATAAAACATGTTCTGATAACATGTGACAATGCATACAGTAAACTAACTCAAAGTCCTACAGTCACGGACCGTTTCCCATAGCCACATTTATAACACAAGAAAAATAAAAAGGAAGTCCAATTTATTATCGATTCACCATACCTAGGTTGGTAAAAGAACCACCAAGCCCACTTTTAATCTTCAGTCCAAAGCTGCTCACCTGCAGGAGGCAATTCCACGTTAGTGATAAAACGACTAAGCCACTTAATTAAAGGAAACACCATCCAGCTACCATCCCATGCATGCGCCCACACACTACGTGCCCCACGGCTTATAGTTACCGATATTTGCCATTGACTCACCCTCTCGGTATCAAAAGTGCATAATGAGCCATCTTGTGCCACTGCACCCTGTCACCCCTTTCAGCCTGGGCAGGTATTTAATCTTTCAGGGGTGCTGCCCTGCATCGAATTAAGTCGACCTCGGTTGTACTGGGCGCATGATGATCAGTTATCAACTCAAGTCAACCAAGACTCCCACATAGTAATTTTAAAGGGTGCGGTTCAGTGTTAGACTGAGTCAATTCTTTAACCCCGGTTGCACTCGGTGCATGGTGGTCAAATATAAGCTCAGGCTGACCATGGCTGCCAAAAGGGGAAAATACAACATTTCAAATAATTATACGGATCTAGATGGTTCAAAAGTGAACCTCCAACCGTGACCAACGATCCTAATCTTAACGAGAATATAAAATTATACTTAAGTATAATTTTATTCGAATAGAAATGCATGCAACTACATGACTAATATATATATCATTATCAAAATTTGACAGCATAAAGCATGCAACATTAACCAATATTAAATATTAAATTATTCATGTGACATCATCATTTAAGTCCTACTTTACATTTTAAATTAATTATCTACATCATAATTCACACTTTACTAATGGTAAATTAATTATTAAGTATTTAATTACTATTATTAGTATATTTTCCTTTCAGAAGATAATTATTTAACCATGATTCTTGACGATTTAGTTTACCATTATAATCTTTAATCATTATCATTAATAATAGCAATTTAATTAATTAAGTCGTTCATTTAAATTATTTAAAATGATTTTATCATCCAAATTCAAAGATATTACTAATACAATTATTTTAAAGTATTCAACTCAATAAAGGTTCGAACCTTATTTATTTTCATTATGCTATTTAGGTTCTTTTTACACCTAGTTTACTAACCCATTTTCTACCTTATTAACTCGTTGTGCAAATAATTATTTTATTTACCTAGTATTAAATTTAATATAATAAAGGTAAAATCTTTATTTTATTAATTACTTATAACCGTCTGATTCAAATTAATCGCTTATAGTACGCCGATTAATTATCGATCGTTTATCATTGCTGTCTTTTTATTACTTATGGCGATTTTGTACAATAATTAATTACTTTAGCAACTTTAACCAATAACCCATTAAAATAATTATTTTTAAGGATTTATTACGAGTTAGTATTATTTTTAACTTGAGTCGGTGTCGAGTCAAGCATATATTACAGATTTACCATCTTCTTCTTCCCCAACGTTCTCCTCTTCTCCAAACTCCATCTTTGGCACAAAAACCAGACCTGTCCTTCCCTAACTGCTTCCCCAACAATCCAATTGATCAACCATATTGAGCATCCCAACACAGCGTCAACAACAAGATAAAATCAGCAAGCGAGGAGGCCTCAAGTTTGTGCTTTATAGCAGCTATTCACGGCGACACCGCTCTGCACCAAGGCAGCGCATGAAGCCTGGCCAGCAGCACCGCCGGGAACGCAAGGCGAACTCTGTCTGGCCAGCAGCACCACCGGGAATGCTCCCCTTCTCCCCACACGACAGCCCACTATCCAAACCCCATGTACAGAAATCACAAGACGCTAAGGACTGCAACTTAACAATCCTAAACCCAACCAATTACATAGCATGGGACATTGATGCAGCAACAGCAAAAGAAAACGACCATGAATTGATGAAACAACAGTAATTTGCATGATGGTCATGAATTGCATGTTTACATGAAAACAAAACAGCAACCAAAATGAGTAAAAGAATGACAAGGAAAGCATACCGAACATGACAGGAAGGCGAGGTGTAAGAACATCGCCAAGAGAGGAGAGCAAAAAGTAGAGAAAGGAGAAGAAGATGAGAATGACTGCTAGGGTGAGGAAGAGGAAGACGCCCCTCATAAAAGTGAAATGAAAATGACGGCTAGGGTATGGGAAAACACCCTAACACCCATATTTCATTTACTCGGGTAATCGGGCAAAGAAGAAAATATAATATTTAACCGGGTAGAGGATATAATAGAAAAATAATATAATAATCATAATTATTTCTCCAACGTTCAATCTTTCCCCGACCGAGTCGAATATAAATATATATTTTCACAGTCTTTACAGTAGGTATTTATTCTTTTAAGAATTTTAAAGGTGTTGCCCATGTCAGACTAAGTCAATTGTTTGACCACGGTTGCGCTTGGCACATGGTCGCCGAATGTAGGCTCTAGCCGACCCAGACTACCAAATAGAAATATATAATATTTCTAATAATTATGGTTGCAGGCAAAGGTCAACAATGAAAGTTAATGTTAAAAGACTACTTTTGACAACTTTCTAAGGGTGTAGCGACTAGAGGAGCATCCACTTCAGTTGTTGTGGATACAATGGTGTCTAAAACCTTAGAGATTGCTCAAGATATGGAAGATATGAATGGTACGGACTAGATTGGAATAGCCCAAGAGACAGAAGTGCTAGGTTGGGAGGTTGGTGTAACAATTATATTAGGTAATTCAAGATATTTCTTCTTAGAAAAAAATTCTATCCGTACGGTGCAGAAAGAAATTGTCACACAATAAAGAAAAGTTACGACTAGATGATACAAAAATTTCGATAATTGTTAATTAATAAAAAAATAATTAGGCTATCCTGTAACGACCCACCCTTTTTGAGCAATGAGACAAGTGTTCTTATATAAAACTAAGGGTCTAACAAATTAATTTTCTATTAATTTTCAATATTTTAAATAAACTAATCACATAAAATTTAATATAACAATTGCTCGGAATAATCTAAGCCCCATGAACTGAACCGAAATCCCATTGCCATGCAAACAACCTAACAGTATAATAACAAATTTGAAAAAAATTTTAATGTCTACTAAGAGAGTCCTCTAGCTATCCTGACTCTACTCATCATTCCATGCTCACAACTGTGGATGCAATTCCACATTAGCAATAAAACACTAAGTCATATAATTACAAGAAACCCGTTAATATATTCCACAACATCATTAATTAAACCTTTTAGTGATTATGACATATGTCGAGCTCTTACTATGCCGGGAGGGGTGGCCGCCCCATCTAGCTACAATCTCATGTATGCGCACACATGCTACGTGAGGGGTGGCACACGACCTTTAGTTAACGATATTTTCCATTGGGTTACCCTCTCGGTATTAGAAGTGCATAATGAGTCATCCTTCACCACTGAGCCTTGTCACCCCTTTTGGCATGGGGGCAGGTATTTAAATCTTTGAAGAATTTTAAAGGTGTGGCCCTAAGTCAGACTGAGTTAATTCTTTGACCCTGGTTGCACTCGACGCATGGCGGTCGAATGTGGGCACAAACCGACCAAGGCTACCAAATAGGAATATGTAACATTTCGAATAATTATTCAAACCTAGAATTGTGATGAAGCACCCGCAACTACAACACATGATCCTAATATAAACGACATTTCTCTAGAGTTTTCCCTTTGTGAGCCAAATGTGCTCACCACTATCAAGATGACGTTTTATTTACCACAAACAAAATTCTCCTTTATATAGAAGAATATGTGTGGAATTCAAAAAGTCACTACATTATATTTTATAGTAGAGAACATAATCACATAATTATATTAACTACCAACCATTAGTGTGATAATGAAAGTCAAAAACTGACTATTAAGTTAATATGAATGGGTGTTATATCGCACTCACAACTCTCAATCCCAAATATTTAATTACTAAAACTTATTCAAAATCATCAATAAATACCACCGTACCAATACGCTAAAGGTAATAATTGATAATTTATGATACTGATCTTCAAGAATTAATTTAATTAAATAATACTTATGATTCATTCTAAAATTTATAAAACCCATAATTAAATAGCCTTGTTATTTTTTTCGGGGTTTTAAAATCTCCCTAGCTTGGGAATTTTTGTCCTCAAAAATATAATATGATTATATGGAGAGAATTACTGATTTTTCTGACTTCTTTCTTATCCTTAGACATTTCTTCCATTATGCATTGGTATACTTGTATGTACCTCTATAGAAGTTAGTTTAAATATCTTCACATTTTCTTTAAAAAATCATGTTTGAAAAATCACGATTTATAATTTTATTTCCACTTCTACTTTGTGATGGTTGACCACGTGAGTCATTTTGATCGACTTTTTCACTACTACATCTTAATGCCAAATTATTCAATGACACTTCAAAAGTTGTTTAGCTATTGCACTTGAGTAGTCATTTGAAATGACTTGACACATATCTCTATTCTTCATTGGCGTCGTTACTTTCCATAAACTCATATCTTATATCTTGCCATGTAGCAGAGTATAATTCATCAGTGTGTTTTTTATTTAAGCATTGTCACTCATATACATAGCTAAAGTGGGGCACACTATCCCATGACATTATCATCTAGATCGCACAAGTGTCCCAAACCACGCATACTACCTAGATAACACCTTCGATTGTAAAGGCATCCCATATACACTCATTGGTTAAATGTCACATGCATCTAACATGACACATAAGTGACACGCCCATAATTACTTACCATCTAACACAATGAAAATTAATTCTATAAAGAATGTTCAATGGTTATATAAAAGAAATTTACCCCTCGGACAGTAGACTCTTTGACTTTCAACAAGGTCGCATGGTTACATGGGAAACACAGCTCTGATACCACTTGTACTTTGTAACGACCCAACACAAAGTTCAGCATAATAGGCTAGGTCATTTTTTTAAAATTGGTTAACCAAGTTAAAGATCTATAGTTCATTCCCAGTTATAAACAAGATCTTATCTCAATATGTATTAGATATTAGACTAAGTTGAGGGATCTCACAATCAACCCACTTTAGGAAATTTCATCCCCGAAATTCTTAGTACATGTCCTTCTCTGGCCCATGACGGTTAGCCTAGCCAATGTGCCTAGTCCAGCCTACCATCTAAAATGGAACCTAATTGCTCTAATACCATTCGTAACGACCCAGCCCAAAGTGGAACGTAATGAGCCAAGTAATTTCTTTAAAAGTGGTTAACCAAGTTAAGTATCTATAGTTCATTCCCACTTATAAACATAATCTTATCCTAGTATGTATTAGATATGTGACTAAGTTGAGGGATCTCACAGTTTACTATTCTGCGTTAGTGATAAAAACACTAAGTCAATAATTACAAGAAACAAGTTAATATATTCCACAACATCATTAATTCAGCATTTTAGTGATTGTGAGCCTAAGTCAAGCTCTTACTATGCCGGGAGGGTGGCAGCCCATCCAACTACAATTCCATGTGTGCGCACAGACGCTATATGGCCCACGGCCTTTAGTTACCGATATTTGCAATTGACTCACCCTCTCGATGTCATAAGTGCATAATGAGTCATCTTGCACCACTGCACCCTATCACTCATTTTGGCATGGGGAAGGTATTTAATATATAAAGAAATTTAAGGGTGCTGCCCCATGTCGGAGTGAGTTAATTCTTTGATCCTGGTTGCACTCGACACATGTGGTCGAATGTTGGGCTTAGGCCGACCAAAGGTCCCAAATAACAATATATAACATTTTGAGTAAATATACAAACCTCGAATTATTATGAGACACCTGCAACTATGACACACGATCCTATTATGAATCAAACTTTTCTAAAGCCTTCATTTTGTGAACCAATGTGCTCACAAACTATCAAGATGAAGTTTTTTATTTAACATCAACAAATTTCTTCTTTATATAAAAGAATATGTGCGGAATGAAAGAAGTTGCTTCATTAAATTTTTATAGAAAAGAATATAATCACACATAACCCTATTAAACGCAAACCATTTGTGTGATAATGAAAAGTCAAAAAACTTACTATTAAGTTAATGCAAATGGGACTCAACTTGCACTCACAACTCCAAATCCCAAAATTTCAATAAATTAAATTTATTTAAAATCATCTATAAATATCATCATACCGATACGCTAAAGGGTATAAGTTATAATTTATGATATTGATTCTTAAGAATTAATTTAATTAAATAATATTTAAGATTCGTTTTAAGGTTTACAAAACCCTAAATAAGATAATCTATTTATTTTCACAGTTTTATAATCTCCCCAGCTTGGGAATTCTCATCCTCAAAAATATAATAAAGAGAAAATTTTGGGTTTTACAATCTCCCCAGCTTAGGCATTTTTGCCCAAAAAAATATAATAGGGTTATAAGAGAAAATTACTCATTTAGATGACTTCCTTATTATCCTATCTTAGGCATTTCTCCCATATGCGTTGGTATACTTGTAACTACCTATATAGAAGTTACTTTAAATATCTTCACATTTTCTTTAAAAAATTCATTTTAGAAAAATCATAATTTATAATTTTATTTTATTTTTCTTGATTTAAGCATTGCCACTCCTATGCATAGCTAAAGTGAGGCACACTGTCCCATGACACTATCTTCCATTTCGCACAAATGCCCCATACCACGCATACTACCTAGATAACACCTCTTATTGTAAAGACATCCCATATATGCTAATTGGTTAAGTGTCGTGTGCACCTAGCACACAAGTGGTACACCCATAATTACTTACCATCTAAAACAATGAAAATAAATTTTCTAAAAGAATGATCAATGCTTATGTAAAAAAAATTTTAAACCTTGGGACAGCGGACTCTTAGACTTTCAATAAGGTCAGGATTGATTTGCATTGTTTCATTGGAAACACGTCTATGATACCACATGTAACGACCTACCATTTATGAGCCACGAGCGAAGTTTTACTATATGAAAGTAAGTGTATCATAAATTAATTTTCTATTAATTTTCAAGATTTTGAATAAACTCATGACATAAAATTTAATATAATAAATGCTCAGAATAATCTAAGCCCCATGAACTGAACCGAAATCCCACTGTCATGCAAATAATCTAAAAGTATAATAACAAATAAGAAAAAAATTTAAAAGTCTAATAATAGAGTCCTCCAACTGTCCCGACTCTACCCATCCTTCCATTCTCGAACCTGCGAAGGCAATTCCTCATTGGTGATGAAAACACTAAGTCATATAATTATAAGAAATAAGTTAATATATTCCATAAAGTCATTAATTCAACATTTTAGTGATTATGAGACTATGTCGAGATCTTACTATGCCGGGAAGGTGGCCGCCCATCAAGCAACAATCCCATGTATGGGCACACATGCTACGTGGCCCACGGTATATAGTTACCAATATTTACCATTGACTCACCCTTTCGGTATCACAAGTGCATAATGAGTCATTTGGTGCCACTATGCCCTATCACCACTTTCAACCTTGGGGCAGGTATTTGATCGCTCAAGAATTTTTAGGGTGCTGCCCCGTGTCGGATTGAGTTAATTCTTTCACCCCGTTTATGTTTGGGGAATGGTGGTTGAATGTAGGCTCAGGCTGACCAAGGCTCCCAAATAAGAATATATAACATTTTGTGTAATTATACGAACCAGGAATTGTGATTAGGCATCCGCAACTACGACACACGATCATAAGATGAATGAAACTTCTCTAAAGCCTTCCCTTTGTGAGCCAATGTGCTTACAAACTATCAAGATGATGTTTTTTATTTAACAACTACATAATTATCCTTTATATAGAAGAATATGTGTGGAATTCAAGAAGTCACTATATTAAAATTTTATAAAAAATAACATAATCACACATAACTATATTAAACACCAACCATTTGCGTGATAACAAATAGTCAAAAAATTAACTATTGAGTTAATGCGAATGGGTCTCAACTTGCACTCACAACTCTTAATCGCAAAAATTAAATAAATAAAACTTATTTAAAACCATCCATAACTGCCATCGTACCGATACACTAACGTGTGACCTATGTAGGGGCATCAAGGTGATGTGGATGATTGGGTCAGATCTGATTGGTTGGGTCAACAATTGCACTGGCTGGCATGAGCATTCGAAATAAGTAGTGATCTTCCCAGATCGAGCGAAGGCTTGGCCTGGTTGGCTTATAATGGGGAGGGGACAGCGTGAGGCTGGTTTCATAGAGCAGTGACCACCTTCAGCTGTTGATAATGGAAGGATAATAGGCCAGCACAGATTTGGTCCAGTTGTGGCCTTCGGTCCCGCTCCATCCAAACCATCACTTTTTGAAGAAAATTGTGAGATCCCTCAACTTTAACCCACATCTAATCCTTACTGGGATAAGATCCCATTTATAAGTGAGAATGGATTATAGACCTTTAACTTGGTTAACTACTTTTGACAAAATGACTTAGGCCATTGCGTTCCACTTTGGGTGTAGGTACGAAATATGAGCTCACCATCTAGGTCCCTATTTTATGCTCTACTCTATCATATGTTTGTTTTATTTTATGCAAGGAGGGTTAAGTGGCATTTTATTGGATCCCACTTAAACTGGGCCATTTAATATACCATATTTTTAGATGTATAACCCTCGAGGATGAGATCCCTCGAGTATGTTTCCGAAAACAAAATCCACCACAAGTTGCCTTTGAGCCTATTATATAAATTCTTTCCAAGGCCTATATATATATATATATATATATATATATATAATTTTAATTCATTTCAATGAGATGATAGATGGAAAAATCTATCACGCTTACCATGAATGGGTGCACTTGCCACTCAAAGTGGGCTCTAGATTAGTGAACGAGCTATTCCATTCCCGAAAACTCTGCGTTTGAGTGCATCAGCATAGTAGTCAGTTTAGCATTGTACCGAGTCTACAGCATAGTGGCTCCTCAATAGGTGCCCTTTAGAGAGTTTTGGTGAAGTATACAAACGTTTTTCTTCATATAAGAGTTAGCTCTCATAGCCAGTTTGATATACTTATATTTTGGACTAGTAATAATTGTTACTGACGTGTATTTATAATATATGTAGATGTTAATCATGAGTTGGATGTGCCAGCCTAGACGGAGGATCAATGATGTCTCTGGCACACACATGTGTAAGGATAAAATGTTAATATTTTGTTTATGTTGACAATATATTGAGAATGATGTGATGAAATGCAAAGTATGATAATATGATGTGATATTATATTTGCTTCAGTAGCAAAATTTCTAATGATAGCATGTTAATATACATGTTTTAGTGAATAAATTTAGATATTGAATTTGTACAACACGCCAGAATTTTAATGTAAAATGCGCATAGAATTAATAGGTTTGTCGAGGCCCAAGATTGAGAATAACTGTATATAGCATATTAGAATTTTGTGTGAATAACAATGTCTGATATGTATATATTTGTATATGTTGTTTTGATAGAGTAACCCCTAATTGTACTTTTAGGGGTAACTCTGTTTGTTTTAATTCCGAAAATTTTACTGATTTTCTAGAAATTATTTTGGTATGTGAATTGATTGACATGTCATCCATATAGTAACTTGTCAAGGTTCTGTGCATTCATCTATGCATTGTGATTAGTATCTTCATCTTTAGACACTGAGAGTAGATCCTCATGAGTTGGTTCGGGTTAGTCACCCCAATCGGGACCTATTACATTCCGGTTCGGTGTAGGAGTGTGAACCGGATTTGGGGTTTTACACCATGCCGATGAACCATTAATTACAAAATTGGTGCACCGCCCAAAAACACTATCCCAACACCTTAGTGCTGAGCTTACTAGGCCTTGTTCTCCTTGATTAGCCCATGGGCCAGCCATGGTGGAATTTACATATGAACCTTAGAGTGTAAGGTACAACCCTTCTAAATTTCAGCCCATTTGGAGATTAGTAGGCCCATCTGAAAAATTGTCTAGTAAGCACATTTGATTAAAAACCCTAGAATTGATTAAAACTCACTAAGTGAACATGAAACCAAAACCTTAATTAAGTTACCTTATAAAGTTTAACACATCACTTAGAACCGAATTAAGATAATTATGTGATGTTAAGTGTTGAGTTTGTGTGGATGCTTCCCTCATTTTGCATGTTAGGAACCCGATTCTTATTTGGTTCCATTTTCGTGCTAGGTATCATGAGTGAGTTCTCCGACTAGTATACAGAGCTCTACTCACCTAGGTCTATATGACTCTCCCTTTGCTTGATCTCTGCTTAACACCCTGCGTGACTAGTTTAACTACGTTTTAAAATAGGATGGCATCAGCGGTGCTTTATCATATCTTTCCAATGTCGGGCCATTTAGCCATATTTTTTACATGTGTTTAATAAAACTATGAGGATGAAATAACTTATTCATTTTCCAACCAAAGCTCTAGAAATGTATGATACAAGCCTCTTTCCTAAACCTATTATATAAGTATGCGCATTTTAAGGATTTCAAGAATAAAAGAGTGAGTGGTATATAGATATATATGGACCGCACTTACTACTCCTTCAAACCCTATGATAGTCCTAAATTTGTGGCACTAACTTAACTGTTCCTTTTGCTACTTGAGTACCGTGGCAGTGTAGTATGAAAGACGCGAGGGTGTAAGTGTTGTATGTATGAATATTAACATTAGCCGTGCATGTGTGGCGACATGTTGTCTAAGTATGTTTGCTTACCACTCCAGTGAGATAATTCTGAAGTTTCCTAAGTTTTTGCGGTAACGGAATACCCATTTGCCAGTTTGCTATCTTGTCGGTAGTGATTCCGAGTGGTAATCAAATTGATTTAATTACTGATGTGGCTTTTTATTATACATAGATGAGGTTCCCTACTGTTGGTCGGCCTAGGTGCATGGACCAAACGGCTCAGTGGCGGTGGTGGCGGAGCAGGGTCCCTGTGTCATGCTGCTTTGCTTTAGACCATGTATTTTGTGAATGACTATATCCTAGGCATATGCCCAAATTATGTGAACCTTGTACAATACGGATGTATGCTATGGTGGTTGTGCTCCCATGTTTTATCTTTATATCATTATATTTTACTATGGAGTTAAAATACTTTGGGGCAAGGCTAACCATCACAACATTTTGAAAGTCCCCGGTCATAGTCATAGTGGTGGTCCTACCTCTATTATGACTAGGGGTGTTTATATAAGAATCCTTTAAGGCTAAAATCTGCCTTTGTAGTATGAACTCTACACGCATTCTATGAAAACAAAGCCTAGTGTCCATCTTAAGCCTCCACAGATGGTTGAGATCCGCTTCTGTAAAGTCTGTATGCCATAGCCTAACGAGTAGCTTCAAAATTATAATATCATGATTTGGTTTGTCCCTTCGGGCAGAATTAATATGTTACATGAACATTCTTTTGTCTGACATATGTGTGCTAGAGACATCACTGTTCTTCTGTTTAGGCTGGCACATCAAACTCATGATCATCACTAACATATATTATAAAAAAATGTCAGTAATTATTGGTTTTAAAATATTACTATATCAAACTAGCTATGAGAGCTAACTCTCATGTCAAGAAAAACATCTTTATATAGTTCTAGTGACTCTCCCTAAGGAATCTATTAAGGAGCCACTACGTTGCAGACTCAGTAGTAACCCAAATTGACTGAGTCAAGTGACGCCCTGGCATTTTATCATTTTATGTTTTGATCCTGGAGACTACCAGTATATACTAGGCCCTCTCCTTTCCTCCATAATTCTCATGGCCTTCAGTACGAAGGCTTAGTACTCTCTGGCAGTCACTTCACTACCCTTTGAACCACAAGTCTAGACATGTTTGTACTTAACAATACCCATAAAACCCACGTTCTCTGCGTGTGAGGAACTCAAATGCAAAGTTGTTAGGATCCATCGAGAATAGAACATTTCTCTCACTAATCTAAAGCCTGCTGTGACTGTCAATGCACCCACTCATGGTACCTGCAAGTTAGTTTTACTATCTCTCATCTTACTAAAAAACTTGATAAATTTATATATATATATATATATATATATATATATATATATATAGGCCTGAGGATTTATACAATGGCCCAAAGGCAACGTATGCGCGGATCTGTTAAATCACACGAGGATCTCATCTTCGAGGGTTAGTAATCTAGAAAACTATTTGACTAAAAGGCCCATGTTGGTGGGATCGGTAGAACATGAAGTTAACCTGGTCCCACAATAAGCAAAAATAAATAACGATTGAATTGAACAATAAATCAGAGACAAATCCTAAGTGGACCTGTAGAAGCTTTGAGCATATTCTCAAAATGAATGGGTGGAGCTCCTACTTCCTGGCCCATCACCAACCAATGTTAATGCAACGGAACCAGTTAGCGTTGAGAC
>JAURVB010004962.1:0-17355 GCA_033002965.1 Piper betle
CTTGCCATACTCTGACTTTGTGTGAGCTAAAAGTGGTTAATAAAATTTATAAAATGTACGGTTAGCCTCACTAATTGTCTAATATAAACTTATAAATTTTGGTATTATCTAAAATTTATTTATATGCTTAGTTTGATCCTTTTTTTGGAAAGCACAGGAATGTAGGGTGAAACCCCAGTTTCTAACTCCAGATGTAAAATCCAAAAACGTAGACAGATGGGGATGAAATTGTAGGAAAATTTACCCTCATTTTAGGTTCTTCCCTACAACACAATATTAAAATTTGGGAGCATTGGGCTCAATATATCTTGCAATAGAATTTTCCCAAGCCAGATAGGTCTCCCTTGCTTCAGAAACGACTTAGCAAATACCTACCATTTCTGAGTCCCTTTAGGTCAAACTACTTGAAGTTTGAATCTCAAATATCATTGGATTCAAGCCCATGGTGTTGTATAGCACTACCCACTTACTGAGGCTCATTTGAATTCTCTAAGTTGATGGATGACACTTAGTAAAATTGGTGTGTTGCCCAAGAACATTACTCCCAGCACCTTCGCCTGACCTTGGTGGGCCTTGTTTACCATGTTGGACCATGGGCTAGTATTTGGTAATTTTTACACCACCCTCTTAGAATGTCAAGGCCCATAGGTCTAAATTTAAGCCTATTTGGATACCGTTTGGCTTGTCCAAAAAATTTTCTGATTAACTATGTTCTACAAAACCCTAGGTATGAGACCTTTTCACTAAGGCTAGTTGCAACACCAAACCATAACTAAGGTTACTTAATTATGTTTAACACTGTAATAAGTAAGATAATTAAGGTAAGTACATTTTTTGAGTCGTGCATGTGTGGAAGCGTTGCCTCATTTTGTTTGTTGATGTGATTTGTTCATGATTCAGGTTTCATCTCATTATTAGGGTATGAGGAGTGAACTCGCTGAGTTCGGACAAGGAGCTTGACTTATTCAGGTCCATAGGACTCTTCTGTTTCATCTCTGCTTGGTTCTATTAGTGATTTTCACCGAGTTTTAATGGTAGGACTGCGTCAGTGGCATTTCATCAGATCTCTCCAATGCCTGGTCATTTAGCCAAATTTTTTTGCAGTTTAACAAAATTTCAAGGATGAGATCCCTTGATAATTTTCGAACTAGAAGATCTAGCAAACTTATAATATTAGCCCCTACTTATGTCTACTATATAAGCATATGTAAATTTTTATGATTTTCACAAATATGAGAGTGAGCGGTATGGGTATGTATGAATTGCACTAGTACTTTCTTTCACCCTAAAGTAGTGCAATGTAAGTGGGGTACTACAAATATATTCTTTCTTAAAAATCATGGTACTATCATTATTCCAAGCCACTTGAGTGCCATGGTGGGCGATATATGGAAGATGTGAGGGCGTAAGTGTGAGTATATATATATATGAAAGTACGAAGCTGTTGATTTGATCTGACATATTTTATGATATTCGACTATGTCAACCCAAGTTAACTAGTGCCTTGTAATGTATTCTGAAAGTTTAATGAATTCTCGTGAGTATTAAGACACATCTGTCAATATTATTTTATTAGTAGTTTTTTCGGGTCAGTGATCAAACTTATTTGATTCATAGTGGTTTTTCCTATATGTATGTAGGTGAGTGCTCATGTATGGACCGGCGTAGGTGGACAAATTGATAGGATCATGGTGGAAGATGGTACATGTGTTTCTATTGTGCTGAGTTTCATATTAGACCCATGTATTTGGGCTGTATGACTTATGTATTTTAGATTTTTGGGACTTATGTATTTTGGGAACTACAAGTTACATGATGTATGTATGATGGGCGAGTGCGCTAAAGTCTATGTTGGTGTACTTGATATGCTATGTTCGGCCTGTGATTTATTACTATATTATTATTATTATTATGATTATTATTATTATTATTATTATTATCATCATCATCATACAATGTATTAATTTTGGGGCATTCTAACAATTCTCCGAGGGTATGTAAGTCTTAAAGTCCTAGAAAATGATAACGAGCAATTAAGGACACAAGATGTATTTGGATGCAGCTATGGGTGTGTGTGATTGAGGAATGTAGACTGAAGGAGCTTATTGTTTATGATGCTTGAAGGGGTCCACGTGAATACCGAGTATTAGGATTTGATGACTTAACACGCAATGATGCCTAGGTGTATTTTATTTCTGCGTGTGGAACAGGTAACCACGACCTAATGTTTACTTTATTACAATCAGCATCACATTAGAGCAAGTTTCTTAACTCAATGGTTGAAACTAAGTATAAAAATAGAATCATGCTCTACATTATGAAAATCTCAACCTCTTAGTTGCATTAGAAGGATGGTTATCTTCGTGTAGCTCAAAGTAATCAGTGCACTAATAAAGTCAGCATCTTAGTTTTAGGGGAGGTACTGCCTTTTTTGTGACTCAAAGTGGTCATATTAAGACCATTAAGAGTAGGAGTCTTCTTAAGATAGTATGATCAACTTTCATTGTATATGTAGCGTACAATGAAGCGCTATAGGGTTATTGTCTTAAGCCTCTTTGAGGGTTGATATCTACTTTCGTAAAATTTGTATGCTGATAGTTCAACGAATAGCCTTTTGAATTATTACATTAAGGTTTAGTTTATTCTTCGGGCCAAATTGGGGTATTACAATAATAATTTAAACATTGATCAAATAAATTGACATACATGCACTAAAACATTGATCAAATAAATTGACATACATGCACTAAAACATTGATCAAATAAATTGACATACATGCACTAAAGATTACACCTTTTACCAACTACAATTATAATTAAACTAACTCAACACTTAACAATTGAAGATGCATGATTATAAGAAATGAACATGAGAATGCATGTAACCCAAGCACTAATCCTAAACAACAAATCAGTCCATACTTAGCATACATATTAGACTTTTTATAGGCATTATCCACGATTTATTGTATTCTATGACTATCAGGAATTCTAAATATCTCTTAACAATATATATTACTGATTTTCAAATATAACACTTATCATAATTAGTAACTAGATCATTATATATTAATAATTAATAACGACAAAATATTAATGGGTTTTAAAACATAAAATTACTATTTCAATTTAAACTAATTCCAATATCTTCTAATTAATATCATAAAGGTTAGACTTTATTATTCATTTTAAACATGGATTGGAAACATAAATCATATATCATTTTGTTTAACAATGAAAACATGATACTATCGTATCTGTAAACTCTTAAACCTAGTTGTTTATGCCCTAAAAGTAATAATCTAATTAGATATGATGCATCACATGCTTATTCTTCAATTAATAAAAACTAAGTAGGATACCGTAAAAAGAGACACCAACGAAATTACCTGTAGACCCTGACCAAGGGAGGGAGAATGGAAAACATGGGCCAAGAGAAAAGAAGATGAGGGAGGAAGGGGAAGAGTGACGTGCGATCAGCACCCCCCACCCTTGCACTCTTTTATGGTGGACCAAAACCCCACTTAATTACTAGGGCTGCTAAACGAATTGGCAAGTTGAGCTCAGCTTGTGCTCGAACTCGACTTAAATAGCTCAAAGTTTGTTCGAATTTGACTTGAGATCGAACTAATTTTAAATATATATGCTCGAAATCGACTCGAATATTTTTTATACTGTTCGAGCTCGAATACACTTAAATTGTTTAATTTTGATAGAGCTTAAAACCAGCTTGTTTGGGAGCTTAAAATCAGCTCGTTTGAGAATTTGAAACCAGCTCAATTACAAGGTCGAAAGTAACTCGTTTCGGATAAAAACATTTAGTTATACAAATTAAAATTAACAAAAATAGTCTATCAACATATTTATATAAACAATCTCAATAATAAAAGGTCTTTTCAAGTTTCAACCATGTTTCAATTTTTTTACAAAATATCTAAGACACTATTCAATAGTATATGTTTCCAAAATAAAAAATAAAATGTTTAGAATTATAAACCCAAAATTGAAAAAACTATCGAAAGTTTATATTTTATAGCTTTTATCTATATTTAAACAATTTTTATCCAACCTTCATCCTAAAAAAATTTAGAGATATCATTCATTGTGAGATGTTGCAATTACCTGCTCTAGGGGTTTTTTGCGTCGTTCAACAATTTCAGCTACGAAATCTAATTTGAGCATTGGCCGATGCTCGGATCTCGACCTTCCAAGTGATATCTTGGGAGTTCCAGTTTCATTATCACCATTTATACTGTCTGAACCACTGTGTTTGGCAGTTAGTATTCCTAATGGGGTGTGAGTAGAGACATGAATACCCTTCAATTTACAAAACTTGACCAGCTCATCTTGCCTCCAAAAAAGATGCAACTCAACCTGAAAGATAGACATCATGACCTTTAGAAAATAAAATGTTTCATGAAAGAAGGCAACTAGAAGCTTGTAAACGTCATTCAAGTAGCTAAGGCTGGTCATGGCATATCTAAGCCACATGCAACGCTAGTGATAGGCGGCCATGAATAGTTTCATGCAACGAAACATACCAAGAAAACAAGGGCCAGACAGAGAAAGGCCTTGAAGACATGCAAACACTCCAATTATTTTCTTTATTTACAGACGGATTCCTAATCTCCCCACCCGAACATAAAAATGTGGAAATGCTATTTCAGACTACCAAGAAATTGAGTGCCAAATGGTAAATGCAATATGACCTCCAGCAACAGTATTAAGGTGCAAGAAAAAGCTAATTACTAAGTGGGACACAATAAATCAAGTCATCTAAAGTTTGCTATGCAGCTTTTGGCAGCATTTTCTAAATGAAACACACAAAGTTCATGAGATAAGTTGTTTATATAACTTTTTCAATTAGAAAATTATGGGCACTTCAAATTAATAAAAGGCAGGTAAAACTTTGACAATTCAGACTATCCATGCCCTAAGTAAGTTCTATGCATGGTTGAATAAGTCTTTCTACTATTATCTATGCACTTAATCAACTATGACATGTTTTAGAAAAATGAAGAAACTCAAATGCCGACAGATTTTCCCATACAATATAACACAACGTGCATAAAGTAAAAGAAAGAAGTAATTGGTGCTGAAAAGCCGCATAGAGCTCAAGAATGAGCAAAAGAAAGAAGTAATTAGTCATCTTTGTACTTTAGGTGACAAAAATGACATACTAGCTTAAGAATGAGCAAACCAAACCTGATTAACTGCAGGAACAATCTTGGCAAAAAGAAGAAGCTCCTCCAATTGCTGAATGCTGAAATTACTAACACCTATAGCACGAACAACGCCCTTCTTCACAAGACGTTCCATGGCTGCCCACAAAGGCTTCAGCTGATTCATAAATGTTCTATAGTCAGTTCCTGACTTGGAAGGAGGATCAGTGGCATCTCCAAAAACTGAACACTCTGTCCAGTGGACAAAATAGAGATCCAAGTACGCCACACCAAGGTTCCTAAGGGAAATCCCAACAGAATTTTCAATCTTCTTATGAGAATTCAATGTGTAGTATATCTTGGAAGTCAAAAAACTTCTCCTCGCTTTAGCTCACCACTGAAAGTTTTCCCCAAGGCTTGGCCTACTTCGACCTCGTTGCCATACAGATGAGCACAATCTATAAGGCGATAGCCACCTTCAGGGCTGTTTAGACAGCCTCAACGCAGAGATATCCACCCTCCTGCCATGTTCCAAGTCCCACAGCAGGCATTTTTGCCCGTGTTCAGTAGGAAGTAATTTGAACATGCTCCTCTTCTCCCTTTCATCCTTTCAGGTGAAAGATTCCACCTGATAACAAAATTCAATGTTTGGAGAAAGCCTCCTGTAGGTATAGAAATCCCTACAAAGAAAAAACTCTAACCAACAATAGGAAATAAAAATCTTCAAAGGAATCAATCCATACTCAAACCAAAAAACAAATGACAGCATCATCCAATAGAAAAGAAAGAAACTTATCAATCTACGCAATGGGAAGGTCGGGGAACTCAAGCCGTGGTCTGAGAGGAGGAGGACAGTGATGGGTTGGGGAAAGTGGTTGGAGATGAAGGCTCTGGTGGGCCACAGGGGCGGCAGTGGCAGCAGCGACGACCAGAAGATGAAGGCGGCCGGGAGAGGAAGACTTGCACTTTGGGAATGCCGGGGAAGTCAGGTCGTGGTCTGGGCAGAGGACGGGATGGGTCGGGTACGGTGGTCAGAGATGAAGGTTCCTGTCGGCCACAGCGGCAACTCGGCGTGGTTATAAGAAGAGGTCGGCCGGGAGAGAAGTTGAAGAGGTGTTTTGGTTAGGGGTAGGCATCGGTTGGACGGATGTCGGACTAGCTGTTGTCCGTGTCTGTTTGAAATTTTGTCAGATAAAACTTTTTCGACTGAGTCATTGTCCGAATTGTCCGTTGGGCCCAAGCAATGTCCGTGGACAGTCTGAAATTACAATGTTACCCTAGTGAGTATTGTTCACAGAGAGGCACTCTCCTCTGTTGCCGCCGCCTGCGGCCGTCCTCCACTGCCATGTGCGCTCCCTGACTTCTCGCCTCTGTTGCCACCTCCAGACCCCCTCTGCCGCCCCTACACGTCACCTGGCGACCCTCAGCCACCCTGCCCGTCACTGACAGATCCTTCGCCGTCACCTGTGGACCCCTCCGCTGTCCTGCACGTTGCCGCCACCTGCATACCCCCTCCGCCACTGCCACCAGCGTACCCTATCCACCTCTTGCGAAACCTCTCTGCAGCCCTGTGCGTCACTTGCGGACCCTCTGCCGCCCTATTCGTCGCCTAACCCCTTCGCCGTCGCCTGCATCTGCCGCCCTCTGTGCACCATGAAACCCCTCCACCGCCCTACGCATCACCTACAAATCCTCCGCCGCCCTGCGTGCCGCGTAGCCCCTCCTCCTACCTTTGTCACCCTCTCCCTCATGTATCTTCTCTTTCTTGGATTATCAACTTTACGTTTAAATTCTCAATTAAATAAAGGTTAAATTTTTTATTTTATATCTACTCATTTTTGGATTAATACTTATTATTTTATTAGGTTAATAATTATTAAGTTAATGATTATTTATAGTTAGATGATAAGGCAAAAGAGCTTATACTAATGAAATTGTGCAATATTTGAGCTATAGGAATTTGTGCAATTTCTTGTTGAAGGAAGCTTGCATCGTGGAGGGAATACATACTGTCAATCAATAATATTTGTTGGTACCGCTTTTATAAATCGAGTTGATTTACATTAGTTATGACATTTTATGTTTAAAATTTGATATGTTTTTTTTCAAAGATAAATCATGCAAGTTCATTACTAAATGTAAATGAACAAAGTGAAGGTGGAAAATATTTATAAAATATTTCTACAAGTAATTAACTATTTTGTATTTTTTTATGTAGGTAAGTTACATTTGATGAAAAATCAACTATTAGAATATTTTATCTTTTAAATATATGTAATATTGGACTATATTTTGATGTCAATGATTACTTTAAAGTTTTTATACATTGATTATTTTTTATTTGACTTAAAAATGTATAGAAACTAAATTTTAAAAATTTAGTAAACTATGGTACTAATTAAAAGCATTCTAACTAAATTATAAGTGGTTTCGTATGATTATTAATGTGAATGTATTGTTCTAAATTTATAAATATAAGAGTGACTTTTATCTTTTTTCTATGTGTATCATTTTTGGTTATTTTAAATATTAAATATCAATTTTATATATAAACTTAATTAATTTTACTGTATATTATGTTTTGAAATTTTTTATAAAATATTATATTAGACTTGCAAATGTTTAAGGTATTATGTTATTGATATAAAATATCGGATACTCGGTCGGTCATTCGATCGGACAAAGAAATATCCATGTTTGGTTTATTTTAATTCGGTCGGTTAAATTCAGTTAGACATGCTTCGGACTAAGGTTGGACTCGGTAATTTGGATGTCCGCGCCCACCTCTAGTTTCGGTTGGGAGAGAAAATGCATGCATGGGTAGTTTTGTAAATAAAATTTGACTTGCTCCCAACTCGAGTCAATAATAATAAAATAAATCTCAAAAATACTAAATAAAATATAATAAAATATAATAAATCTAATAAAATGCTATACAATTAAATTGAATTAAGCCAAATTGAATTTCTTGATATTTTTTTTAAAAAAACATATTTTTTTGTGTTTGATTTCTATTTTGTGTATATTTGTTGGGTATTTATTTTTTTCGGTTTTATTTAGTGCTTTCAATTTTTTCATATAAGTATTTTTCATATCATGTTATCAGCAAACATGGAAGAAATTTTTAATATAAGTGTGCATCCTCTATTAACATTTTTTTCTTTTTCATAAAATTATGTGATATTTTTTTATAAATAACTATTAACTAGATAAGCCGATAACATATGGAAGCATGTTTTGGAAGCCATGAAGGAAAGAGATGATTGGAAATTGGAGACGGAGAAGAATCCGAAGAGTGTAGTTTAATGCAAAATTATATCCCCCTTGTCATATTTTTAAATGTATTTTGAGTAGGCAAATGATACTATATATATTATTATATTATATTATCTAGTCTAGTCGAACATTGCTTTGTTTAAACTCGACTCGTAGGATTCAAGTTCGAGTTTGAGCATTTAACTGCTTAGTTTCGAGTCATGTCGAGCCAAGCCAAACGCCAAATGCTCATGAGCTGGCTTACTCAATTAGTAGCCCTACTAATTACCATCCCCGTTAATTCCTAAAGGCTTATTCTAAAGCCAACAAACCCCACCTAATACACATCCTCATTTAACATTCAAGGTTAATTCCAAAGTCATTAACCCCCAACCGTTCTATTATTTTTAAGTTTAAACCTGTTTCCTTAATCTTTTACCTTCCTTAGCCCAAACCAATTAATAAGGTCCACACCACCATGGTCGAGCCATGAAAGGCTCAACCCTTAGCAAAAACTGAAACTATTAGTGTCCCGAATTTGTGCCATGTGGCTATTGCTTCGAATCCAATATCGAATAAAATAAAATAGATAAATTTTTTGAGAGAGAAAAATGATTGCTTCGAATCCAATATCAAATAAAATAACATAGATAAATTTTTTGGGAGAGAAAAAATGATTTTCTTAATATATCATAATCCCCTCAAACTTTCAAGAGTGTATATAGATACTTAATAGTGATTTGAGTCCCACAACTGTTGATATACACCTTAATAATGTGATAATGTAATTTAAAATTTCACAATTAAATGAAAAAAAATATAAATTTCTTTATTATTTTTAACGGAAACATTTAATAAAAAATAATTTACATTTATAAAAATTTATTTTTATGGAGGTTAAAAATAAACTTAATTTCATTTAATGCTTTTTCCTTTAATGAAACAAATGAACTATTTAAGATTAACTAAACCTTTAAGAGTTTAACTAAATGCTAAATTTTTTATTTTTATTTTAACGTTAAAGTAAATAGTTGAGTTTTTAAACAAACAATATTTTTCCAAATAAAGAACTTAATTCAAATAAGTTTCATTTAACCACTCCGAAAATCCTTATAATTTTAAGCAATGAAGTAGATTATTTTTCCTAGTATTTTAAAATAAGAATGTAAATATAATTGATAATGAAAAGAACAAATAATTATCTAAATATTTAGTTATAAGATATTCACATAATTTATTAACATCAACATCTACATTATAAAAATGATAATATAAGTAAAAGTTTATAAATAAGAAAAATTAATCTTTATGATATATTTGAGATTTTTTTACAAGAAAAAATAATTATTTATATATATTTTTTATTAATTATAAGAGTGTCATGAATAACCTTAATTTTTTTGACGTTTTTCTTTTAAAATAAATGAAGTGTGGTTAATGGGGTATGTGTTTGTGCTGGTTAATAAGGTACTTGTTCGTGTATTTAGAGCATTGTTTTATCCAAAAAAATATTATCAAAATTTATATCTAAAAATATATTTAGATGAAATGGAAAAAAAATTATTTTGAACCATAATTTATCTTTCTACATTCATGTGCTTCACCTACCAACCTCGCCTGAAGAGACGATGTCAGGCGGAATGTAACAAATATTCGTCTTATCATTAGCTGTTCGAACATTTTTGTATTAAAAAAGTAAATTAAATAATGCCTATTTTCAAGAACAGAACATGATCTTTTCCATAAAAACATATAATAAAAGAAAAAATAATATTTATAAAAATTTATTTATATGATTTTGTTATAAGAACGTCATGAATAATCTTAATTTTCATTTGGTGTTTTTTCTTTTAAAATAAAGAATTATATTTGATGGTATGTTTAGATTTTTTGGGCACTTATGCCAGACTAACTATAGTCCTTCAGCGGCCAAGCCGCCAATGCCATTCACATTCATAGCAAAAATTGCAATGTAGTAGGTGAGGCCACAATACCAGTGCATCGTAATTCCATAACCAACTTCAATGTAATGTAATCAAGTCAACTTTTACTAATATATGTTGAACCAAGACAACAAGACAAACAAGAGTTTCTGATTCAACGAAGCATGTCAAACACACAATCCAGAGTCAATGAACCGTGATTCCTAAGGTTTACACAAGACAGGTCTGGTTTCCTTGAACCAGCCATGGGTAGGCTCTATATAATCCAACTAATCCCCACCCATTTATCACACAAGCAAAGAGCTACCAAAACTGGGATACAGTTCTTTTATATTCAATTCCTTCTTCAATTGCACAAAACAGCATGGCTTTGCTCAAAGGCACTCTTGTTGTTTTGGTGACAATGTTGTCGCTCATATTCTTCGGCCAAAGGGCTAGTGAAGCCACTCGAATTCTGGTTGATGTTTCTGAAAGCAAGCCAAAGGGGCCATTGCCACCTCCTCCGGGGTGCTCAAATGATGGCCAAAACAATGGTGGCAAGTGCCCTCCTCGTAGTGAGGAGACTATGGCCTCCTCGAATACGTACTCCTCTACCAACTCTCTTTTGCCTTACAAATTAGCTCCGTCACCATCTCCTTCACCATGCATTGACAAAGAGAAGCAAAGGAACGCTGGGGATTAATGCCTGCCGCCGGCGAAAGAAAAGAACTTGATGGTGCATGGCCACTTTTGAAGCAATATAATTGCGAAGAATATTTGAATAAACTCTTATTGGTATTTTGTGTTGATTAGTTTTTCACGCATGGCTTAATTGGTTGTTAGTTTTATCTTGATTATGTAATGTTCTTTCAAATTGTTGTTGAATTTTGTCAATGCGTCCAGACAGTGCAAGATGAGCATACATAGATGATGTTCCAAGCATATATCTGATAAATTTGATGGTTTCCTTTAGTGATATTTTTGGTGCAAGCACCGTTGTAAAAATCGGCCGATTTAAATCTCGGAGGCAATCCGCTTTTCGTGAAAATCAGTTCGTAAATCGCCCAATTCGAGCCGATTCCACCCAATTTGACCCGATTCCGAAATCGGCTAATTTGAGCATATTCCGGACAGTGGCGGGGAGGCGGCAATGGGGGTAACGACGGGAGGAGCCCGTGGGGAAGGGGGTGGCAGATTGAGTGTGGCCGGCTGCGTGGGGTGGGGTTGGGCGTCGAGGAGAGAGAACCAAGATAAAAAATAAAATAAGAAGTAGCGGGTGGCATTCTCGTAATTAAAAATTGACTTTACTCTAACTCAAGTCAATAATAATAACTAATCCCAAATAATTAAAAAACCCAAAAAAAATATTAAAAAATATCATAAAATATAATAGACATCGTAACGTAAAAATAACATGTTCTATAATTAATAACCCACCGATTTTAACTAATTTAAGTAAATCGATTTTTGTTCCATTTTTTTATGAATTAGTTCTATTTAATAACTCCCATCCAATCTGATTTAACGTCCGATTCTAATTTTAACGTCCGATTCTGATTTTTGTGAATATGGGTGCAAGTAGTGCTATAGAGCCTTTCTAAAATCAATGTTCATGCATTTTTCAAGCTTTTAAGAGTTGTACTACTTAATGTGCGTATAGCGATAAGTACACACTTTACCTTCCATTTTTAAAGCGAGAGGATCATTTTTCTTTTGGTGCCAAACAAAAACTAACAATTGCCTCCAAAAGAAGTGCTATAAAATTAAAATAACCAAATTCTTACATATGCCCAAGTCATAATTAAGAGGGGCCCTTGGTTATGTTGTCCAGTATATATCTTCAAAAATTGTTTCAAGTACTGGACATGGGTCGCGGTAAATGTCTCAAATAGTGGATAAAGGCCACGGTAATAACTGTTAAACCTTAATTATGATAAACACACGAGAACTATATACATACATACGTGTGTATATGTAACACCTCAAATCCGGTTCACTGAGCGTGAACCGAACCGGCATGTTACAGGCCCCGGTTAGGTCGGCTAACCTGAACCTAACTCATGCGGATCCAATCTCGGCGTCTTAAGATGAAGATACGATCCATCATGAATGAATAAATGCGCAAAATCCTAACATGGTACTACATGAATGACATGCAAATTAAATTTCACACCATCACAATCACAATCAAAATTAGTAAAAATTCTAAAACGAAAGGGACAGAATTTCCCTAAAAATACAATTAGGGGCCACCCTGTCAAAATTGTATATTCTAACATATATACGCATAGCAACAATAGCATTCACACAAGCTTCTAATCTACTATATTCATCATTCTCTGAACTTTGGGTCCTAACCCCACTTTTGCTGCGCTACTCTGATCATTTCATTTCATGTCATTGTCATGCCTCAAACATTTAATCATGTCATTCACAAAATAATAACATAATAATACAATATTAAACATTCAAAAGTCTAACATGTGTGTGCACAAGACCTCATTGCTCCTCCGTCCAAGCTGGCTCATCCATCTCGTGCTTATCACCTACATATATATAAGAAAAACGTCAGTAACAAGCGTTACTGGTCCGGAAAATAAAATAACTATAACAAACTGGCTATGAGAGCAAACTCTCATCTGAAAGAAAACATCATACTCCACGTGAACACTCTGAAGGGCACTACTGAGGAGCCACTGGGCTGCAGACCCGGTAGCATCCCGAACTTACTGATCTGCTGCTGGTACTGTGCTACTCTCAGCACTTCTTTTTCAGTACTTCTCATGAAACTTTATCCTAAGCCCTCTCCAAACCTCCATATCTCTCCTGGCCTTGAGCACGAAGGCCGAGTACTCTCAGGCAGTCGCCTTTAGTACCCTTTGAACCACAAGTCCGGACATGCGCTGTACTAAACAGTACCCGTAAACCTCCACGTTCTCCGGGTGTGAGGAACTCAAACGCGGAGTTGTCAGGATCCCTCGGGAATGGAACAGTCCGCTGGCACTAATCCAGAGCCCGCTTTGACTGTCACGGCATCCTCTGCATGGTACGTGCAGTCGGTTTCTCCATCTCTCGTCTCACTGAAAACTCGATAAAACTATATATATAGGCCTGGGAAGGGATTCATATAATAGGCCCGAAGGCAACTTGTGGTGGATCTTGTTTTCGAAATCATCCTCGAGGGATCTCATCCTCGAGGGGTTATTAATCCGGAAAATATTCGGTTAAATGACCCGAGTTAAGTGGGATCCAATAAAACACCACTTAACCCGTCCTGCAAATAATAACATAAACATACAATAGAAAAGCGTAAAACAAGACGAGTCCTAAACGGACCTGGTAGAAGCTCCAAGCGTGTCATCGCGCCTAGGCGACGAGCTCCTACTCCGCACCTACACATCAAAACTAAATACTAACGTCCGCTAACTAAATGATGCATCAAATTCAACAAACATCACACAATTCAATCATCAACCATAACAAGCAACAATTATAATGTGAAAGTAATTCCAACTTATCCTATTAATATCAATCTAATTATATTTCCTAAGTTACGTTGTACTCGTTTATCATGCTCAATTTACTTACTTCATTAGATCACTTAACCTTCATGAACTATCAATCAAATCATGTAACTTATCACTATCAATCACATCAATAAATCAATCCTAGCATGTTGTGCTAACAATCATCATCAATTTTAAATAATCAAATTGGAGGTAATTATACCTCACGTTGTCGGCAATCGGCGACGGCTATGGTTTCGTCGCGCGTCTCGGAGCTCGAACTTGGCGCTCCTCGGCGTCCGACGTTCGATCGAGTCCAACTGGGTGAGCTCCGCGGAAGATCCGGTGAATTCCAGCGAATTCCGAAATTCTAATTTTCCGGCGGTTTCCGGCAGCTACAGGCGGTTTTCCGGCAGCTTCCGGTGGTTTCGAGCGACAATCGCCGGCAGCATCTACTAGCCGGAAAGTGGTCGTGTTGGGTACCCTCGGAACCGACTCGGCGAGCCCGACTCATCTATGACATCAGCGTGGCCAATGGAGGCAGCGGCTCGCCGGAAAATGGCAAAACAGAGCCGGCGGCGATGGGTCGCTAGATCCGGCCGGCCACGGTGGCGACGGCCTCCGTTCCAGTCGGGGAAGGTCACTGGAAGGCTGAGGATGCTGAGGCGACCGACCGATCGCGGCGGCGCTGGTCGCCGGCGGCGGGATCGGCGACGGAAGCGCAACGCGGACGCGGCGTTGCGGCGTGGCTTCCTCGCGTCGCGGCGGTCCAATAGGGGCTGGACCTGGTCGGGGAGCAGGGCGACGCCGTGGCCGGGCTGGGCGGCGTCGATCGGCGGCCAGGCGGCGTCGGCCGTGGCGGCGGTGGCGCGCGAACAGGGGCGACGCGGGCGAGGGTTTGGGGAAGAAGAAAGGAAAGGTCGAGGGTGTGTGTGGTGGCAAACTCGTAAATATTACTTGACTCGTCTCCGACTCGAGTCAAGTATAATAACTAAGTTGTATTAAATCCTAAAAAAATTCATAAAAATCGGGAAAAATCCCGTAAAATCAAACAAATACCAAACATTGTAATAATATGCTCTAGAACTATCAACCCACCCAAAATGCCCGTAACGCATCCTAACGCGATAAATGGCCTAAAACTAATTCTACGATCCATTATATATCATAATAAAAAAAAATGAACTGCATACTCTCATATATTCTGATAACTCATTCTTTTCTGCTGTGTTCATGACGTTATCATCATATACTTGGGTACACATGACCCTCATGGCTCATACACGAGACTGGTGTCAGCTCAGTACACGTGTTCTGAAACTGACTCGACTCGAAAATAACGGTCGAACCGACCGGTTCTGAATATAAAAACCCTGACTCGAATCGTGGGTTTTACAGTATATATATATATATATATATATATATATATATATATTGGTGTAAGTAAATATTTTTTGATCAATTAAACCAAAGCCTCTACCATATGTGGCCAATAATTAATTTTATATGTACAACAATGATGGTTTGTTAGAAACGAATTATGAAGCATTTTTATATATATCTACATACGTAGATTTTACATGGTTTATCACTTGTCTCAAAATTCAAATGGTTAGAAATAAAATTTATTTAATATTTTATTTTAATACTTCCCATCACCTAGGCAACAAATTTAACTGCTTAATATGTAAACAAATACGGGACAAATAATTTATTTGGCACAACGTGGAGCAAAGCAATTGAAAGACCTACAAAACTAGTCCAATAATATGTACTTGGGTAAGATCCAGTATATTAGGTTAGGCGTACTTATAGATTTTTAACTTTTGTTAAACATTTTTAATGAATAATTTAAGCCTATCATGATTAAGGATGCCTATTGGTCGGCTACTTGCAAAACCCGACCTACCTAAACCAATAAGATTTTAGATAATTAATAATTAGGTTTGGCTTGAGAGGATCTGGTATTCGGTTATAAATGGCCGAACTTGGTAATAGGGTGATGGGTACCCGGTACCTGATATCTGATTTCTACGTTATAATCTTAATTATGAAAATTAAAACCTCAAAACATTTTAAAATTAATATTTATTAATAAAATTATTAAATATCTCTTCTTCTTTTTTATAATATTTTCCAATTTAACTTCACTTTTAAAACATGTATTTTTAATAGGAAAAAAGATTGTGTTATCTTGGTTGTGCAGCAGCTTATTCCAGCCATTGGATTCTATCCAATGGCTGGAAATTAAATCCTCTATATAGCCCCCCAACCTCCGGGGTCCTCCGACCTCCAACAGCCGCTGCCGCCCCGGCCATGCCCACTCCGCTCCACCTCGTCAGCGACACTCGCACGTCTTCCTCAGTGGCAACATTTGTCCGTCGGGGCGATCGGGAAGCCGGTGCCGACGGCTGCGGCCAGGGGTGGCGTCGCGGGCAGCGAGGAACAGTCAGGTTGCAGGGGTGGCGGTGATGACGAGGAGGGCTATAGCGAGCGGCGATCGGAAGGAGGTGCGGAGGTTGGGCAACGAGCAGTACAAAGGGGGAGCTTTGCCGAGGTGCTGTACGACGCGGTGTGCCGGAGCAACAGGGCGGTGGCGCTCAGCGGGCTCGGTCGGCTGCCGGAGGCGGTGGTGGAGTGCAAGTTGGCAAGCGCTTGGATCCGTTGTTCGGGCGCTCTCACCGTGGCTGCTTCTCTTCATCGGTGAACATGGTGGTTTTAGCATTTTATTTGTCTGTGTACATTTCTACTGTTTGTTGTTTTGCTTATCAAACCCGCTATCAACCATCTGTAGAAATGCTGTTTTTCTCTTTATGGTGCCGGAATTGGTTTGGTTTGTTTGCTTCGAGTTTGGTTTTGGTTGCAGTAATTATGCACAGAAGAGTTCCACAGATGTAAAGTTTGGGGTTTGGGTTTGGTTGCTGTCGCTTCGATGATACCATCTTTTTCTATCACGCTTCGATCCTAGATGGTCTGCAAGTGATTCTTTTGTGCCTGAATTCGTGTTTTTGTGTGTGCCGATTTTGATTTTTGTATGTGTTGTGCTGAATAAACAATTGCCTGGTTTAGTTGATTTGATTATACAAAGTATGCAGTGGGGCAGCACGGCAACACAAAGGGGGGGGAATAGGGCAGGGTAATTTTATAATAAAATTTAATTCGATCCCGACTTGAATTAAGTTTTTATTAAAAAATAAATATTAAAAAATAAAATAATTTCGTAATAAAAACTTAACTTAATCTCATCTTTAGTCTGATATTTTGAAATAAATTTTTAAGAAAATAAAATATTTTTGCAACATTGACTCGAGTCGGGACAGAGTCAAGTTTTTATTAGAAATTATTTTATTCTTTTAATATTTATTTTTTGTTTATTTAATTATTTATATATTTACTAACACAAGTATATACGATATTTATTGTGTTTAACCGTGTATTTATATAATATAATTATTTTATTATTTTATGATTAGAGTATTATTTATGTTCATGTGCTTATTATTTATCTAA
>JAURVB010004963.1:0-23700 GCA_033002965.1 Piper betle
AATCACTGGCATCACACATTAACTCAAATGGTAAATTCCAATCAGGACAAGCAAGTATTGGAGAAGAAATTAGTCGTGCTTTTAAGTGATTTCAAAAGCTTCCTAAACACTCAGCATTTATATCAAAAGCAACATCTTTTCCTAAAAAATTAGAGAGTGGCTTAGCAATTTTAGGTAAATCTTTTAATAAAATGACGATAAAAACCTACATGCCCAAGAAAACTTCTTACCTCCTCTTAACTGATGTTGGGATAGGCAATTTTTCAATTATTTCAATCTTTCGCGTCCATCCAATTCCAAGACCTTTGCTAGATACTCTGTGACCTAAAACAATTCCCTCTGCTGCACACCATAAAGTGACTTACTTCTCCCAATTAAGAACTAAGTGAGTATCTTCACATTGGTGGAGAACCGATCAAGAACATGCAAACAATTATCATAGGTAGTCGCCAAAACAGAGAAATCGCCCATAAATACCTCCATTCTATGTTCTACCATATCTGAAAAAATCACCATCATACATCGTTGAAAAGTGGCTGGAGCATTGCAAGGCCAAATGGCATCCTGCCGAAATGCAAATGTACCATACGGACATGTGAAGGTTGTTTCTCTTGATCCTCTGGAAGGATTGCAATTTGATTGTATCCCGAATATCCATCAAGGAAACAGTAAAACCGTCTGCCTACTAGCCTATCCAACATTTGATCAATGAATGGTAATGGATAGTGATCTTTTCAGGTAGCTTTGTTGAGTTTTCAGTAATCCATACATACTCTCTATCCCGTCAGTATCCTTGTTGGAATTAATTCATTTTCTCATTTGCTACCCAGTCATCACCCCCTTCTTAGGGTACACACTGCACAGGACTCACCCAAGAACTGTTACAAATAGGAAAAATTATACCTATATCAAGCCACTTGATGATTTCTTTCTTGACAACATTCTTCATGATTGGATTTAGCCGCTGATGTTCCACTGAAGGTTTATATCCATCTTCAAGAATGATTTTATGCATACAAAAGGAAGGGCTAATCTTGACAAGTATGTGTGTACTCATACAATTCAAACAATCAATCAATAAAAATAAGTTCTGTGTATGTTTCACAGATATCAAGACTGTCAATAAGATCTATGTCAAAAATTCAGGATTTATATTGGTTTCATACCTATTCTGGATATAAGAAATGTACATATAATTACCTGTTTCCCATTTTTCATTGTCACTCTAAATAAAGGTTTAGCTTTTACTTGCGGATTTCTCAACACTTCCATTTTGTAGATGACAAATTTTCTAGAGTCTGCGCAACAAATTATTAGGTGAGATCATGATCAACATAAATAGCTTTTCAGATATCTGTAAATTAAACTTAAAAGAATCTTAAACTTCAATGACTCATAAGCACATTACCAGTTACTGAGAGGAACTTTCTCAGGGCAGTATAGCCTTCAGGCCAAATGTAGTGCTTGTTAAAAAAATGTGGAGAGTCTCTTACAATTTTACCTGAAAGAAGTACAGAACAGGTAAATATATTTCATGTTCATCCTCATCTATGATCATAAAGTATGTCCTCAACATCAGTCACAAATACCAATGAACATACTTAGAGTCTGTTAAGCATATTGCAGATAAAGAACAAAAACACACAAGAAATGAAAATAGAGAATTGCAAACAAATATGCTAAAGCCAAGACAAGAAAATAAAGAGAAAGAGGAAACAGAAACGAAAGAAGATATGCAATCACCTAGCTTTAATACTTGAAGATCTCTGAATTGAAGAGGACAAGTATTTTCTGCTACACCTTCGCCACCAGCTCCACTGCCACCCAAGTCACCTACATTCTCATCATCATCACTATCAGTCCCACCATCATCAACTTCATAGCCATTTTGCACCCAGACCATTTTCTTGGGCAGCTTTCGCTCACGAAGGTACCTGAGAAAAAACAAAACAAGTCAATTAGACATTACTAGCACTGTCAAAGTATAAATTATGTAATTCCTGTTCCTAATAGCTTCAGCTTTTGTGAGACTTGGTAAAACCATCAAAATTTACGTGATATATATCTGCCCCATGTCTATTCCCAATGGACAATTTGCCCATTTGTGTTTATGTGATAAACCACAAATATTTGCTTCCATCAAAATTTACAAAATCCGGACACTGAATGTGCCAGCAGCTATAGATATTATGCCCAGTCAATTTGCTCCAAGCCTAATCTATGTTATTATGCTGAAACAGAAAAGAAAAAGAAATTAAAAAAACTCACACTAATTATCCAGTATTCCTTATAATTTCACGATTTTGCCATTCCCTTATTATAAAGCATTAATATTTGTATTAAAAAAATCTAATTAAACTAGGATTGCACTTTATAAAAAGTATGTCTAATAGTTTTGAGAAATCTGATTCAGTTAGGAGTAGAGTCTTATCACTTTGAATCAAGCTCCTAATGATTTAAATAGGACAATAGTTCAAGTTGATTCAGATTTTAATAACAAATAATTGATTATTAAAAAGAAAAATATGCATCTCCTCGCGTTGTGTGGGGTAAACAACTAGTTATCTTCTAAGTTCACCTCACAACATCAAAAGAGACATATAGTTGGACCCTAAAATAGATAACTTGTTCCAAGTAAGGCTATCCATCTTCTAAGTTTGCCCCATACATTCAATTTAAAACATGACTGGAGTTAATCTCTCACCTGTGTTTTCAACAAAGAACATCTATGTCAAATAATGCAATTTATCAATCATACTCAAACGATCTCAACTACCTTGTTACATTGTCATCCATGACATCGTCCTTAAAACACCCTTGCCCAAACATAAAATCTCATTTCTTCCAGACTAGAAAATTTCTTTCAATTTAAAATCAGGATCCACATGAAGGGGACACAACATTTTAAAAGAGAAAAACAATTACAAACATTGTTACATTGAAGCCTAGACAAGGGACCATTAAATAAAACCATATTCATATTATACAGATGATTTATCACATACAAGAACAATCATAGGCAACAATCAGATAAGTTATCAAAAAAATAATATCAGGTTATTATTGTAAATTCATCAATTAATACTCTCCATATTTGTTTCTTTAGCTAAGCTTTTGACACACTCTTGGTAGCTACAAAACGATGGCCCAAATCACATAAATTAAAGGTTATATTTCCTGGCCTAACCAGTGCTTCTTACATAATTTCCACATTCTGCACTATCATAGATTTATGAAATCACATCTTTTTAGAGTCAAGACAATGAAGGTCAACAGTATCCACCACACAATTACAGCCTCTGAACGAAAACTTAGGATGTAATTTCTGCAGCAAAATATTTGCAATATGTGTAAAATAAATGCTTACATCCTAGCCTCCTCTAAGGCTCGATCAAAACGAGTCTGTTTGCACTTGGTATGGAAAGAAGAAAGAAGACCTCTAAGAAATGGGATAGCTTGCTTCAGTTTAATTCTGGAAATTACAAAAGAAAATTTATAAAAATATCATCCAGGATAACAATGAACCATCTTCATCATAATCCATCATTTCACTAAAGATTACAATGACAACTGATATTTATCCAAAAAAAGGAAATTAACTTCACACTGGTTAGGTAGAAATATTTTGAACAATAAAAACCTGGCAAAATCATGTGTCCCAAAAAACTGAACAGGAATAGTCCTCTCTCCATTAAGTTGCTTCAAACTCTTACAAGCACTGACATGGGCTTCACCAATTACGATAGCTGGCCACTTAGAATGCCCTAATATAAAAACAACAGTGTATGTTATTGGTTATTTAAGCACGCAGCAAAATAAGTACAAGAGAAGACAGAATTCTAGAATAAACTCATTCTACAATACCATGGGATGCATTGTTCAAAGAAGCAAAACGGGAAACATTTTTAAAGGTAAGAGAATGCTTCTTAACCTAAAAAAAGACAAGACAAGAAGAGGTGGTTCTGCCATGACTTAAAACAAAAGGAGACACGAAGCAATTTTTAGGCACAAACAGTTAAGTTTGTGCTTTCTAGTTATTTCTACAATCTAACACATAGATAAGGCCTGTTTAAAAAAATTTAGGACATTTATAGCATTAAAAATGACAAAATCTTTGCACTTATCCTACAAATTGCAGTTCACCAGAATGATCATAAATATGACCTTTTTAGGCAGCTAGAATCAAAGTCCATACTGATTTTGCTCTTTACCAAATAATCAAATTGTAAACTGCATCTGTGTGGTGGTTGGTTGGGGAAGGGGTTGGGCGTGGGGCACAAGAAGACAAGAAATACCATGGTCAAGAGAATATATATTTACTATTTACAGCAACCTTTGAACTCTTGATGTGGCTTATATTTAAACATAAACTAGAGACAGGAAAATCAAATTGTTGCCCAAGCCATCGATTTATGGAACATATATATTATATCCTTAGGCAATCATGTGCAGGAGTTGATCTCAAAGAGGGGATATAAGAGGCGAAAATACCTTAATTTCTAAGGGGGAAATACAAGCTAGAAAACCTGCATTATCCAAAAAATAATATACTTTGAAGTGCATTTAACTTGCAAAGGAGTTTACAAATCTTGGCCGATATATAATAACAAAATTTCTTTAATCTTCCAGCCATCCCCTGAAAATCACGTTGTCTAATTTAAATGCACTACTTCAACTACTGTTCTTGCTTCTTCTACTAGTTTACAACTTTCTTATATATCACAATGTTTTGATAACATGGGAATATCATAACAAGCAAAAGATGCTTGAGACAATCATCCATCCATTATATTTAAAAAACTAGGGGAAGATCTAGACTGGGTAACAACAAATCAGAGAGAATAAAATAAAAATAATAAAACCTGTAAGTTTGGCCCACAATATGTCCCCAGGTTCCAAATTTGGGCAGTCATCAAAGGAAGCGGCCAGAGCAACAAGCTCATCAAAATAAGCACCTTCCTTTTCAATTTTAGAGTTACTTATTTTAATGTTTAGGCACTCCATTTCTTCTCGAGAAACATGAAACTTGATCTTTTCACTGAAAAGTTTCAAACTCTCAACATCACTATCATCATATTTGATCTGCAATAATTATCCAGAATCAGGAAGTCAGTTGCATGTCAGCATATCATTTAACAATCATGGAAGAAGATTTATGCCTGAACAACAGAATAACTTTTATAAATATGTAAACACAAACAAATACAAATATAAATAAATATATTGCAATTCATAATGTTACTGGCATATTTGCATAAGGATCAAAAGTGCATCCAGAATGACTTGATCATTCATAATTAAGGGATATTAAGAGATAAAAGAAACACTAAAAAGAAGGCTATAGTGAGAAAGGGCACGCCTTCATGTGATACCAGTGACTAGCGCAGACAAATCAAATATAAACTCCATGTGAACGTATAGAAAGCAAGCTTTTCTTTCACTCTAAAGCAAGTGTTACGACTAGCAGTTTAGCAGAATCAAAATAAAATAGTAGCCCCAAAGTAAAAGTTAAGCTGTTTTAGAAAATGATCCGTCTTCCTGGGTTTTACCAGTCACCAATAGTTTGAAACGGTGCAAATTGCAATGCTATGCTTAAGACCATATATTTTACAAATATCTGAAGGATTCAAAAGAAATAAAGTTTTAACATATCAATTAAAAAAATCATTAGCTAAACAACCATGAAGTAACGGCCAGTCTTAAATAAACTGAAAAGAATAACTGAAGCAGTTAATGACTATTGAAAAAGGATGCAATGATACCACATATTTAACATCACATACAAACCTCATACCTGATGCTTTTGCGTTTCTTGAGAATAGCCAGTAACTGATCCATTATACCATTTGTCATCCAAAGGCCAATACACCTATCAATTTTTTCAAGCAAAAGAAGAAGCAAACCATCATCACTTTATTGTGTAATAAGAGCTAAAAAATAAAACACAGACGCAAGCTAGCTGTTTGACTAACTTACCTTGCAATATAGACCTACAAAGGCATTCTGATCAACGTTGTCGAAACACAACCTGCAATTCCACTATAATCAGTTCAAACGAGAAAATGTCATACCACATTATCTATGCGAAGAAATTACTACAGAACAAAAATGCTAAAAGCAATCAACCAATCCATAGGCAATGGCAAGCATTATCCAGAAAGAACTTACTCGACCCATCTCTTCGTCGATGGCGAATCCGATTTCCTCTTCCTCTTGATATACTCGACCCAATCCGCCTTCCCCTGACGAGGGAAGTCCCTCTTATCCCGCAGCTGCCCCCGAACGCCATCCAAAACCCTCAATTTCGCACCTCTCCTCCCCGTCCCAACCTCCTCTCCCCGAATTTCCCAACCACCCACCAACGCCGGCTCCAACCCACCACCAACCCCACACCCCACGTCCACCCTCCGCCGCTTGCGCCGCCGTTCGTACACCCGGATCACCGGCGGCTTCCCAGACCTCTCCCCTCGGCTCCCCGACCCGCCACCCGCTCCACCACCGGCTCCCTCGCCTGCACCTTCACTGACAACAGCCCACCGCCGGGGTTGATGCAGGCCGAGGCGGCCGAGGTGGCCGAGTACAGCCTCGTCAGCGGCAGGTACCGCACCGGCGCGTCGGCGTCCGTCTCCTCCTCCTCGTGCACGAACTTCTCAACCGCCATCGCCATTGTTGGGGTGCACGAGAAAGTGCAGTAAAGCCGATCGGAACGGGAGTACAGATCGGAACTTTGGGGGGGGGGTTAGGTTTTGGAGAATGGGATGGGTTTTGGGAGGGAAGTGGGGGAGAAGAAGAAGAAGAGGAATTGGGAGTGGCTCTCTTTCCCGCCTAAGATAGGAGGGGCGTGTGAAGGTGGAGTCTTAACTTTCTTTCTTATGTTCAGTTCTCCTCAATGATTTTTTTTCTTTGAAAAAAAATACTTATATTAGCAGTCTGGCACTATTAAATTATTTATTTTTTATATAATATTTTTTTTTAAAAAGTAAAAGTTATTTTTTTCAAAATAACCAAAATTTTGAAATTGCATCAGACAGGATCATTTTCATTTCAAGTATAACTAATTTATATATTTTAATCATATTTAACTCTTAGTTTTCACTTTATTGACATAAATATTCTTAATTTAATTTTAAGTTTTCTTAAACATATTTTTTTATATTTCATGAGATGAATGACATTTCAATTTATTTAAAATTATTTTATTCAAAATTAAAATATATTAGATAAAACAAAATTTTTAGTTTATAATATGATGATTTTAAATTCAATTTTCAAACGCCCCCAAATTTGTATCTTTTCTTTTCTTTTTATTCTTTGCATTTTAGCTGTCCAAAAGAAAAAATATAAATATAAATATTACTTTTGCTTTTTACCTCATTAATAATATAATTTTAAAGTCTTTTCATCATTTATTAATTAATCCTTTTATTTTTTATATAAAAATTGATAAATATTATAACTTCTATTCATTATCTACTTTATCTCAATAAAAATGAGTTTTTATAGATATCTTAATAAAAATGTGATTAATTGAGATAAAAGTTTTTTAAACACTTGTAATATCTAATATAATTTTGAAATAAATTATTTTTGAAAGAATAATTTCAAACTTGGCTATTTCTGATATTTTACCCAAAATTTTTATGCAATGGATAGATTTTGTAAGGGAACTCGAATCAAATTACTCTTAAAACAAAACCAAAATGACCTTAAATATTTCGATTAATTCGGTTATGTAATCAATAACATTATAAATTATACAACACAAAATTTTGTTTAATTATTTAATTGAATTATATCATTATTTTAATTAACATAATCATTTAATGAATAATTTTAAATGTACATATCATATTAAATAAATAAAATTTATTTATATAAACATCATAACTTCGTGATAATCAATATAAAATATAAATTTTGGGTATTTTCAAAAATAATCGGTTAACTCAATTGTTTTAATTCATTCGATTTAATTTGATTCTTAGCAAAAATATCAATATAAACATCAGCTTCCTTACATCTTAACCGAAAACAGAACCAAACTATTTCAAAACTGAACCGAATAGTGAGTTCGGATTTAGCTCAGTTTGATTCTCGATTTTCACCCAATTATGCTCACCCCTAATTTAATAATTCCGTTTATGTAGTCAGTTTGAATTCATAGCATGCAACTTTTATTTTGTATATGTATATAACAAATAAGATATATCAGGAAGTCCAATAAAAACCAAAACTTTATAGCAATATTAGTATTTTTAATGTGGTCAAGAAGGGATTAGAGAGGTGGAGGGAGAAGACGAAGAAGAAGAATTTGGTCGACTAATTCTCGTTTCATGTACTCTAATTAACTAAATACAAATAAAACAAGTAAAATATGATTCACGGTATGTGTGATCTATCAATCCAAATGACTATTTCACAAATAAATTAATATACAGGTTGCCAATGCCATAGGCTACATCAATTAATACGCAATTGATGTTACCATAAAATCCTATTCGAGAACATCAATGTAAGTCAATATAGCTTTCATATACTCGAGAAATTGCCAAAATTAAGAGGGGGAAAATGTGTACTTTCCTAAAACAAAAATTATAATATGCGCTTCTTGTGTGTACCACATCTTGTGTCCCCTAAATGGTGTTGCTTGGCAAGAAATGTCATCCATTCGGTACCTTTAAATTGCACAAAATGAAAAAGATGATTTGTGGAAGTCATAATATTAGCTATAACCTTCCAAAAAAGACTTGCCCAGATATTAGAGCAGGAACAAGATTTAACTGTCCAATATTTACTGTCAAGCTTAATCAGAAGCTATAAACAACCCTGATCCAAGGCTATCTTTTCATATACATGTATGTAAACTACAAAATCCCTTAAACTTTAGAGTTGAAGCACATCTAGCCATGCTCCTGAACCTTAACATATCCACGCAAGAATATCTAGTTATCCAGTTCCAGTTTGAAGAGTGAAATTCAATCACTTTATGGGGCGTAGAGATAGATCCAGAAAGAATGGCACATTTAAGATGAAGAGAATAGTCACATCATGCATTTTAAAAGAAAACAGAAAACCACACAGGGAGGAGCAAATACAAACATGACCCAGATGTAATCTGGATGATTACGCTCCTGGTGTAAACTAAGACAAAATGATCATGATAAAATAAAGAAATATATAATCCTAGTCCCAAGAAAATAAGGAATTCTACCACCGATCTTTTTCACGCTTTTGCATTACCAAGAAAATCCTCAACACAAATAATTAATAGTTGCTATTGTTTCTCTTCTTCACCAAAATGGGATGTTCCCTAGGTCAATAACAAACGGTGGCTGCCAAAAAAAAGTTAATTTAATTAATGGAAATTGTTATCTTAGATTCAAAAGATAAGTATTGATCCAAATGTAATTTTAAATTACCGTGCCTACACTAACGGGCTTACCGTCTTCCACAAGAATATCAAGTATTTGTCCCGATTGATCAAAAGAGATTTACAGTTAAATATAGAGAAGATTTGGAATGTAATACAGAAATTCCTCAGGGAATGACCACATACTACTTAATTAATTAAATGACGTGTGGCTCATGAAACAGAAATTTTTTGGTGTGTTTTCATTGAAAACCGATGTTGTCTATTAGTCTGGTCATAACTAGGATACTGATTTAACCTATCATGTTGAGTTGAGTTTGAGCTCACTCAAATACACACAAGAACAGAAAGTTTTTGTTTTTTAGTTTGAATCAGCCACATACAAAATCCATAAAGATACTAATCTTCCAAGTGAAGTATACTTAACACACCACAAGGAACAAGTTAAAATAGCCAGAAGGTATTAGCCACCTAATACTCTAACTGAGCTATCTCGAACTCGATTTAATGAGCAAAGTATGAGATAGGTTGAGTTGGTTCAACCCAAACCACAAGCTCAGTCATGCTTAGCTTGCCTAAAGCCCAAATTCTCAGTAGAATGTAAAGAAAACATGCTTGAGTACTGATGGAATAACAAATGGGAGCTTTGATATTCAAATGATTTTAGCAGTCCCAATTTTATGTTGGTTTTACAGAAGATACATTTTTTAATCAAGTTTTTACAGGTTGTGCTTTATCAGTGTCTCCAAAAAATCAAGAGAAAGAATAAGATAAATTCAGACAAAAGATATTCTCAATTAATCAAACAAATATAGATCAAATGTTGAAGTCATACAAACATCTAATGCCAACAACAAGCAATTTCATAATCTTCATAAAACTTGAAGTAGAAGCAAACCAAACTAGAAGAAAAATACTTTTAAAAAAAGTACTAAAAATAGAATTTTGTTAATCCTCATAAACATATTCAATTCCTTCTACTGGATATATTACTCATACTACATCTCATGCCAATACTCGTAAGCAAATAAATAGAGACTAGTTACTTCCAGTTGTCAGCCACTTATTAAGTACAAAGTCACCAAGGCTAAACTAATGACCGACAACCTTGTGGTAGTATATTTAATTTAATATTTCTATTTATATTAGAAGTGTCTAATTTAAGAGATCCTAGTTGTTTTAGGAGTTGTTTCTTGTTCTTGTTTAAAATCATATCGAGTTGCTTTCCTTCTAGAAGTTTGGGCATTATCTAGTTCTTATGTTTCTAGTAAAACTAGGAATGCTTACATCTATTAATATAGCATTTTAGGCCTTTGGGGCAGAAGAGATCAGTTCGAGATATAAAAGTTCATTTTCTTCTAATTGGTTTAGTTTTGGTTTCTTTTATCTTTCTTCTTACTTTTCAATATTATCGTCCTCTTTGTTAACATCAAACGAGGAATATTATTTGTTCATACGCGGGATTGTCTGCCCCTGCGGATCACATTTTTCGATTTGGGTTTGAGGGTTCGACGGGACCGAGGTGCCCTTGTCACGCAAAGAAACAGTGCGATAAAATTAAATATCAGAGGCACAGGAAATTTTACGTAGTTCCTTATAGTTCAACTTGAATTGATAAGTCAATCTATAGTGCGATTGGTACTTACAATCTACTAATTTAAAATTCTTTTATAAATTACAAATCTTAGTAAAATTTTGCCACTTTAAATAAATTCTCCTTTGAGATCTTTGACTCCAATGTTATGGTTTGTCCCTTTCTGATCTTTAAATTCTCAAAATAACCCTACCATTACGTCCGGAGCGTCCAAACACGGTGGGGTACCAAACTTCGCCTCAATCCGAGGTCTATAAGGCCTTCAAATTATTCATAGATTTCTAATGGACTGAACCAAATCACTTCGGGTTGGTTCAAAACAAATAAATACTAGATTGGGCCTGGTGGCATGCTCAGGCTCTATTTTTCCTGCACGCACCTATCTGCTGGTGGGTGCACGATGTGTCAATTCAAATCCGGGTAACGGATGAGTCACAGACGCAGTCACAGGTCCGGGTCTGTTCACAGGTCTAATCAATTTGCGGGACAACGGAATATAGGTTGCGGATCTGGACAGGACAGGTGGACTTAGTTCACTAATTAGGCCTAGACAGACCGGCTTAGGCGTGATGCAGCGGCGGCTTTTAAGGCTCTGGTTTCGGCTTTTCTGGCAACAGCAGTGACTGAATCCGGTGAGACTCCACCCAAACCTTAAAGATTACTTCTCTTAGGACATCGCTTCAGAGCCGGGAACGACCGGCATTGGTTAGAAAAAAATCCACAAAATCTACCTCTTGCTGTTACTTTCTATTTTGTTTTCTCCCTTTTCCAATGGGTCACTTCCTAAATTTTTTCCGGCGATGGAAGTAATGAAATCCAGTAGTACACTCAAATCCAAATAACACTTCATAGGATTTACATTGGACACTACGGCGAGGTTGAGGACAACCGGCGTTGGTCGAAAAAAATTTACAAAGTTGGCCTTTTGCTACTGCCTCTAACCTCCTCAATGCTCTGTTTGTTGTCTTCTCCGATCAATAATTTGCTGGCAAAATTCTGGCAACTTTGGCATTGAACTCTAGCGGGACACAATTTGGGTTTGTAGATTACTTCGTCAACTTCACTTTTGACACCATGGCGGGGTTGGGGATGACCGGCGTTGATTGGAAAACCACCACAAAATCCACTCTTTATGGCAATTTTCTGCTCTATTTTTTCCTTCTCCTTCATTGTAGAACTTTGGGCAGTGTGGCAAGGATGACTTCGGTGACTTAGGTACTCCAGCGTCGGTTTACCAATGATGGCAACAAACTCCGGCAAAGGGATTCAATTAAGCAAGGCTCTGAACTCTAGGATAACCCTGGTGCAGGGCCCAACTTTGACGCAGTGACGAGGCGGTACCCGTGAGAGGATCTACTTCTGCTTTGGCTGGATAATTCATAGCGAGATTCCGGCGACAGCACGGGTTCGCTGCGGCATTTCAAGACCTGGCACAAGAGATTGAAGTGTGACCTTCACGTCGTGGTTCTTAGACTAGCATGGGACACCGTTGTCTAGCCAGAAAAGTTGTGCAAACAGGGTCTCAAAACTTGTGAAGATGATAAACTGGGTAACTTTTCTCCTTGTTGTCGGCAGGCTTAAGGGGGAGGCTCTTCTCCTCCAATGAACTTCCGTCAATCAGCAACGACGGAATTTGGCAGCACTTTGGTAGCAAAGTGATGATCTTTTTGGCCGCAATTTCGGTGGACAGCAAAGTTTTGGGCGATGATCTGGTTGTGATGTAGCAACAATGTCTCAGCAAGGTACTGTGTCTCCGTTCCCTACGGCAATGATTGGGCTTCATAGAGGCAAAGTCAACTCTTACTTCTCCAATGATCTTTTACTCAGTCGACAACGGGGCATGAATTACGGCTGCTGCTTCACATCTGCCCATAGCAAGACTCCATGGTGAAGGTGATCAGCAAGGCAGCACCTCCTCCAAGGCAAGGCCTCCGGTGGTGGCAAAACAGCAACGTGGTGAGGTTTGGCAATGACAATGGCAGCAACCTTTCTCTTCTCGACAGGGCTTTAAGGCAACAACAACAACAAGGGATGGTCAAACAAAGGGTCCAAACTTCAATTGAAATAACCTACAAAATAGTAAAGACAACCCTTCATGATTATTTCTCCGACCACGACGAAGCTTTCCTGTGGTGGTGGTCAGCTAGATTATGTCAGGGCCACTTTAAATTATGCACTAGTGGGTGGGCTAGGTAGTCGCCGGAGATGGATCTCTAGCGAAGGGCTCCTCCCCTTCTCTTTCTTCTCTTTTCTGCTTCTTCTTTATTCTCTTTTCTTCAATTCAATGAACCCCCTTCCTCAACAATTAAACTCAGTTATTTATAGAATTTTTGAGGGCATTCTCCGTTCTACGATTATAGGCGTGTCATCATGAATCGTCTAAATTTTATGCACAAATTCCCTCCTGCAGTTTTGGAACCACCGGGGTTTTTTCCCGACGCACAGAAGACATCTACGTGACTAGATAAGTACAAATCCTAGAAGTTATCCATGTGACTAGATACGTACAAATTTATGCAAACATCATTGTTAATATTCTCATAGAAAAGGAAGAGATATGTGTTGTACTTCTCTATTTACCAGCTTGTTGGCTTATCTCTCTGGTGGAACTGCATAATAATTCTTAGATGGAAACTATATATCAGATCATCCTAACAGTCTATTTACTTGAAATGAAAAGGGGACACGAAATATCCAAGTTGATATAATGGATTTATTTCTCTGAAAATTAAAAAGATTGGCCAGAACAACAAATTCGGTAATTCACATAAGTAATTTTGCTTTGCCAAACTTAAGTAGCACTTCTGTTAAAAAGATGTTTGCACAGATTTGTACTTATATAGTCACGTGAATAACTTTTGGGACTTGTGCTTATTTAGTCACGTGAATGTTTTTGTGCCTTAGAAAAAAAATCTCAGAAGTTCTAAAACTGCAGGAGGGAATTTGAGTAAAAAAATTGGCTGTTCATAATAGCACGCCCATAATCGTGAAATAGAGAATGCTTTCAAAAACTCTATAAATAACCAAATCTAACTGTTGAGGAAGGCGGGTTCGTCGTTGAATTGAAAAAAGAGAAGGAAGAAGCAAGCAAGAGAAGAAAGAGAAAGGGAGGAGCCCCTTACTGAAGATCCATCTCTGGCGACCTCTAGCCCACCCACTAGTGCATAGCTTGAAGTGCCCCAATATATTTGGCTGACCACCATCGCAGGAGAGCCTCGTCATGGCCGGAGAAACAAGCACGAAGGGTTATCTTTACTATTTTGCAAGTTATTCAATTATTGTTTGAAACCCTCTTCACTAAGCCATAGAGCCCCCCACCCTGTTGCAGTGAAGATAGAGTTTGTCGTTGATATCTAACCGACCAAGAAGACGAGTTGCAGTACTGCTAAAGTCCGCCCTTGTCATCCCACCGCAACAGAGGTCTTGTTTCTTATTTTTGCAGGGGCAGAAAAATTTTAAGAAGAAAGGAAGAGATGTCGGACCCTCCAACCACAGGCCAGATGTGCAACTTGGGGGACATTTGCTATTGTTGGAGTCGTCTTGCCGTCGTGCTAGCTTGGAGTGCTGCTGCTGGCTGGGACACTGTTCGCAGCATCATCAGAGCCTTGGCTATCCAACTGGAGAAGATAAGAAGATTGCCAAAGACTGCCACCCATCCACCAACGTTTCGAGGCCCAACACTCTTGGAGCCACCATCCTGCCTTGCCGTTGTGCCATGAAGTGGAGAGTCCTGCCGTCTCACCATTGCTACTGCGAGAGACGAGTCGCTGCCAAGAATTCATGCTGGACGTGAGCCGCCTTGGACACCATCAAGTTGCTACCTTTGTCACACTATAGTCGTTGTCCTTGCTTTTCGAAGGGAGAGTTTCCACATAGGCCTAGCCAAAGCAAAAGTAGATCCTCTTACGGGTACCGCCTTGTCACCGCGTCGAAGTTGGGCCTTGCACCAGAAAACTTCCACGAAGAGTGGAGTGGAATTCGTGGTGGTTTTTCGATCTATTAGGCCCTTTGGGCCCCCAAAAGGTCTCTTAATCAAAAAACTAGCTCAGGGAATAAGACTTTCTCATTAGCCTATATAGTAGTTACCAACATCATCCACGACCGATGTAGGATAAACCCACATGATCAACGCCGGTCATCCCGAACCCCACTCTAGTGTCAAAAGTGAAGCTAGCGAAGCAATCTACAAATCCAAATTGTATCCCGCCAGAGGTCGACGCTAAAGTCACCAGAATTTTGCCATCAAGTTGCTGATTGATGAAGATAGCAAACAAAGCATTGAGGAGGTTAGAGGCTGTAACAAAAAGGCGACTTTGTGGATTTTTTCAACAAACACCGATCGTCCCCAACCCTGCCGTAGTGTCCAATGTGAATCCTGTGAAGTGTTATTTGGATTTGGGTGGAGTACCACTGGATTTAGTCGCCTCCATCACCGAAAAAAATTCAGGAAGTGATCCATCGAAGAAGGGAGAAAACAAATAGAAAGCAGCAATGAGAGGTGGATTTTGTGGATTTTTTCTGACCAACGTCGTTATTCCCAACTCCAAAGTAGTATCCTAAGTGAATAAAGAGAAGTAATCTTTAGGTATGGGTGGAGTATGACCGGATTCAGTCACCGCTGTGGCCTGAAAAGTTGTCGTTACATCACGCCTAAACGTGTCTGTCGGGCCCAATTAGTGAACCGAGTCCGCTTATCTTGTCCAGATCCGCAACTATATCCAGTTGCCCCACGAATTAATTAGACCCGTGAATAGACCCAGACCCGTGATCGCGTCCATGACTCATCCATGACCCAGATTTGAATTGGCACACCGTGCACCACCAACAAACAGGTGCACGCAAAAAAGAGAGAGCCTAAGCACGCAACCTGCTCTGGTCCAATATTAATTTATTTTGAACCAACCTGAAGTGGTATGGTTCAGCTCATTAGAAATATGGAAATAATTTGAAGGCGTTCTAGACTTCGGATTGAGGTGAAACTTGCTACCCACCGTTTTTGGCCACTCCGGACTCAGTGGTAGAGTTATTTTGAGGATTTAAAGACCAGAAAGAGACAAACCGTGACATCGGAGTTAAAGATCTCAAAAAAATTTATTTAAAGTGGCAAAATTACACTAAGATTTGTAATTTATGAAAGAATTGAAAATTAGTATATTGTGAATACCAATCTCACCGTTGAGTGACTTAGGGATTCAAGTTGAACCCTTATACCACATAAAATTTCTTGTGTGTTATTTTGTACATGTGACATTTCCTATTTTTATTGCACTATCTCTTTGCGCGGCAAGGGCGCCTTGGTCCCACCGAACCCTCAAACCCGAATCAAAATACCAATCTGCGGGGGTGGACAATCCCACGCCCAAACAGAAGATTTTCATGTCCATAAATTAGAAAGCTAAGCTCAGCCCAACTATGCATCATTAAGTGTCCTAAGTCCAAGACCTCGAGTCTCACCTTAACAAATGGGGGTTCTCCTGGTCTTGGGCTTCTGTAGAAGGTTTCAGCCATCAGGCCTTTAAGAGGTGGGTGGGCAAAGGTTGGAGCTTTGGCAGCTGGTGTTGCCGTTGGAGTTGCTGGTTCAGGTGAGGGCGGAGTAGGAGTAAGGCTTCCAGAAGGAGGTGGAGATGCATATTGGGGTGGCAGTGGAGCAAGTGACTGCATCATAGAACAGGTGCCGACGCTGGTGGCTGAGGCAGTGTGTCTTTTTTACAAATAATTAGTTCACAATCATTTTGTTTCGGCTGCAACTCTACAATGTCACGTGAATCCACAAGTCTGCAAGCAAAAGAAGTCATAAGCGCCCACCAATTTAAAACATTGATATCACCCATTCATCATGGAAGTATACTCAAAATCCACGAAGAGTGATTACTTGACAAGGTTGGAAACTTGGGTCATGAATTCAGAGATGGACACATCTGAGACGGGTGGCGAGGACGCTGAATTCAAATCTTTCTTTTCCTCACCAGCAGCTTCAGACTTCACTGGAGTTACAGATGCTGCATTCGAAGAGCCATCCACAGTGGCCTTGAACATAGAGGCTAAATAAGCTGAAAAAACGACACTCCAAATCTAATGCAACACAGCCTTCCAGATAAGATTACCTCGTTTAGTTCAGATCTTGGAAGAACAAAATCCTTCCCATTATACTGTGATCCCTACAATGAGAGTGTATACATTACAACCAAAGACAAGGTGAAAAACGACTCTGATTCCTAGCCAAGATCAACGACTTCATAAAAATCCAAGAAATGGATCACAAACACTCTACTGTAGCACTCCACAGAAGGCAAATTTTTTTATGAAATAACCAATGCAAATGGAGTCATTTGAATTGAATTTCATTCACTCCGATAAGGAGGAGGAAGCTTAGGCAGCAATAACCAAGTAAATGCTTCAAAATATGGTTGCAATGTTCATCAGATAAAACAAAACTGGAGTCAACAGAAATGCAACGGGACCAGTGGCACAGATCCAAACAAAAAAAATGTGGAGCTATCGGAATGGCAAGCGCAACCATCATAACAGAACACAAATTTGAACAGAAAACGTACTCAACAGATCACATGGGTACACCTAAAAAGCCAAATTCAAATAAAGATGTGGCTACCTTGGAAGCGAAAAGACGGAGCTTGTGCTTAGCGGAGATACGGAATGCCACATGGCCATGGCGAATGCCGCAAAAGGAGGGACAGGAAGCACCGCTGCTCTTCCTAATCGGAGCAGCCGAGGACGCAGCCGAGAGAGAACCCGCCATGACCCGCTTCAAATCCGCTCACAAAGACTCCACCTTTCGCCGCTTTCCGAGCCCAAATCGAGCTCCCAATATCTCAAAACGACGCGGAAGCGGCGGCGGAGGAGAAGGAGGAGATGACGAAGGTGCGGGGGAGGAGAGGACGAGGCCGAAAGGGGGAGCGTTGGTCGATGAGAACAAGGCCACGCAAGGAAGACGAGGGAGGCTGGCTCGCGGCTAGGGTTGGCGCTGAGGTAGTTCTTCCAAAAATTACGAAAAAGAACTTAAAAAATAATAACGGAATATATTGAAATAATTTTTAGAAGATCTAAGTATTGGCATTCCATCTTCAAAAATTGCTTCATTTTTATCTAGCGTAAAAAGAATCTTTATGTCTAATAAACAAAATCCTCATGGACTTTACACAAATGAACCTTCCTTATCTGAAATAGAATTCAAAGTAAATACATAAGTATAAACCTGATAGAAATAAATGTTCTGTTGAATTTATGCAAAGTAAATATAAAAAGTTTAGAGAATGGTATTTTACAAATTTTGTAAAAGAAGAACTAGAAAATTATAAAAATCTATATTACAAACATTTAGAGATAATCGGTTATGAACACCCTTTTGTAGAATACTTTTTTCAATACTATGAATCAAAAATTCAAGTATCCAAAGAATAGAGAACTTGGGATCTTCCAAAGGGATAAATCATTACTAGTAAACATCCACCATTAGGAAATATAGTTTATGGTGGAATTGAGGCTCTATCTTTTGTAAAAACAAATCCAAAGAATACAAATGAAAAATTAAAGACTATAATTACCCAAAATAATTATATACATTTTCTGTAACACCTCGATTTCAGTTCATTTAATAACCGAATTAGAAATGTTACGATCAAATCGAGTCATGTTTAAAGTTGTCGGTCGGTACGACTCAATCGATAAAATAGATTGAAACAACCTTCTTGGTGTCATGTGAATGGAAGATACCGTTAAATACACATCCAAACATAAATAAAAGCAAAAAAGTAAATAACTGCGTTGAGCTTACGTGTGTGTATAGCATTTATCTATCCTCTTACCAAAGTCGACTCAAGATTGCAAGACCTATATATATTATATGAAAAACATCAGTAACGAATATTATTGGTCCAAAAAATAAGTAATACAAACTGGTAAATTGGGAGAGTTCTGCAGACCTGTGGTCCAAGCTCCAAGTGTATTTGCACATCTACGATGAGCTCAGACTTCGAAACGTACATCGGAACCCACTACTAAGTAAAATACTTGCATCTTTTTATGATATATGCTCGTGGTGTGTGCTCATATCATCAATGCATTCTAATAAAGAAAACAATGCTAACAAACCCATAACTAAATATGTAGCACCAAGTCGAGACATAATAATAAATAAATAAATAAACAAGGAAATACACTCATAGATAATTAGATAAATAATAAATACATGAACATAGATAATACTCTAATCAAAAAATAATAATATAATTATACTATATAAATACAAAGGCAAACACGAGTAAATATCATATATACTCGTGCTAGTAAACACATAAATAATTAAATAATGAATAAATAATTCAATAAATAAATAAATAATATTCATTGATCATGAATAATAATAATAATATCATCATTATCTAATATAGAATATGAAATTAATACAAATAAATAATGACATACACACGAACAAACAAATAGATAAATAAATAAATATACATATGTATATATATACACACACATATACAATTTAGTAAACATAAATACGACTAATATTCATAAGTAAATATATCATTAATAATAATAAGTAATCATATAAACATGCATTATAATCAATAAATACATGAATCATATGAAATGAATAATAATAAATAAATAAATAAAATAATAAATGAAGAAAAATAATCATAATACCCAAACATACTGAATCATGTGAACATGCATCTAAACTAATATAGAAGTTTTCGAATTACCAAAAATGGTGCAAGAACGGATGAAAATGATCCGAAAATGAGTTCAACCGGACCAAACCAAGCTAAACCAGACCAAATTGAATGTGCTGAACCAACATGATCTGGGTTAAATAAATTGTTGGGCTAGGTCAGTTAGGCTGATGGACATTGACATGGACATGGGTTGGTGGACTTGGGCATGACCAAGCGAATGCAAACGTGAGCAGGCGAATGCGGACGCAAGCAGGCGACATGGACGTGGGCAGGTGAACGCAAATGCGGGCAAGCCGACCGCAAACTAGGCGAACAGGCAAAACGGGTGGGCGGTAGTGCCTATCATTGAAAATGCTGACGTCAATGCGGCTAGGGTCGCCGCTGGTGGGGATCGGCGGGGGGCATCAAAGCAGAGCTACTAGTGGTGACGATCAGTGAAGTTCGACAACTGGCTGGCAAGAAAATAGCAAGAAATAGGGCAGATCGCCGCTGGGTGTGGCGACGTCACCGGCAGCAATCGCGGCCCCGGTGGTGGTTGGTGTTGGTCCCAAACCTTAGATCTTCGTCTGAGGACACTCAGCTAGCGCCAAAAACGGCCCGAACAGGTGGCAACGCCGACAAAAACCGACGACAAACACATCATCACCGGCAGTGACTATGACGGCGCCAGTGGCAATCATGGGTATGGTTTGAGAGGCGGCCATGAGGTGGTCACGGCCATACCAATCTAGTGGCCGGGGGCCAGGCCAAATCTCTTCGGCGGTGAGCCGAAATTGTGGCGGAGGTAAAGGGTGTAACTCTGAAATTGTGAAAAATCTCTGGATATATAACATGTCGAAGCCATGGTTGACAAGGACGGCTCATATTTTGCCATGTGGCATGATCGAGATGTCCGATAACTCGTAATCAAGTGGGATCCATCTATGGGTATGTGTAATATACATATGGACGGAAAGCTAGGATCGAGACCGTCCAAAGTTAAAACTAACTCGAGTCGTGAAAGTAATTGTATATACGGGAATTGAGGCAATAAGGTTAAATGGGCCTCAAACTTTGAACTCAATCAAGCTGGCCCATAGGAGCACAATCTGGTGATCTGAAATCCTAATGATACATACAATGAGATATCCTGAAAATCCCAAACATATACTAAATGTTGCAAAGGCCTAGATGTAGGCCTAAAATCCTGGCTAACTCATAAAATTTATATGTATAACTTGTATATACACCGATAACCATGCTCTATTAAATTATATCTGAAACTATCATATGTATGTCTGGCATACTCAACCTCCATAACATGCTTATATGGACATATGGGTTTCATACTCATATTCTTAAAATTGTTCTGGCTCGAGCTCGCTTGAATCGATTCGAGACTATCCAAACTGGACAAACTAAAATCGGGTAAAACCCTAAGCCGAAACTGAGGTTTTACATCTTCATTTACAAACATTAGCTTCCCACTTATCCCAAATAGAGGGAAAATGGAATCCCAGGGAAAAGGGAAAAGAAAATGTAGAAAACAAAAAATAAAACCTATTTTAATAAAACCTCCTATAATACCAAAAGGATTTAATACAAATACCCTATTAAATGAAAATTTTATAGAAAAATTAACACAAAAAATAGGATCTTTAAATATAAAAGATTTTATATGAATGATTAGTGAGGATAATATGGATGAAATAATTAATCAATTTCAAACTGATAGGATTGCTATGGCTAAGCCTATGCAACAACAACCTTTACCTATTGGAAGACATTATTATCCTAAACCTACTCTTGCTTTTTCATTATTTGAAGAAAATTATATCAATACACCATTATCATATGATAATCGTTCTATATATGAATGGAACATAGATGGAAAATCTAAATATTAAATAATTACTACTTTACATAATATATTAATGTATTCTACTATCTTTAGAACGACAAATAATAGTGATCGACAAATAACAGAATTCATAGTTGCAGGATTTACAAGCCAACTTAAAGGTTGGTGGGATCATCATTTAACCCAAGTTTAGAAAATTGAAATGTTAGGAGCTACTAAGTTAGACCCTAAGACAAACCAAATAAAAGAAGATGCAGTCTATACGTTGGTATCTACAATATTATTTTGTTTCCTAGAAGATATGAGTCCAATGGAAGAAAGGACACAAGATATAATTATGAATTTGAAATGTCCTACTCTAACTAATTTTAAATGGTATAAGGATAAATTTTTATCTTTATTATTTCAAAGGGATGATTCTACCTTAGATTTTTTGAAAGAGCGGTTTTTAGCAAGATTACCACCGTAATTTGCTGATAGAATGTAAACTAAACTAAGGAATCAGCATAATGGAACTATTCCTTATAATTTATATACTTTTGGAAAATTAATTAATGAGGTAGTTATAGAAGGTTTAGGTTTATGTAATGACCTAAATCTTAAAAATCAACTGATAAAACAAAAATTATTTAGAAAGAAGGAATTAGGAGAATTTTGTAGATAGTTTGGTACACCTCCTTATCCTACCCCTCCACCAAAAGTAAGAAATAATAAGGAACAATTTATTCCTAATAAGCAAAAATTTAGAAAACCTAATATAAAAGATAATAGAGATAAAAATTAGTAAACCAAAGAGAAATATAAAATCTAAAAATAAACCTAATAGTTCCAAGCCCATAGTTTGTTGGGAATGTGGGAACCAGGCCACACAAGTAGATAATATAAATTACGAAAGAAAATAAAAGAATTAAATATTCCTGAAGAAGAAAAAGATAATTTATTATCAATGATAGAGGAATATAATTCTAATAACGAAAATACATCTGAATATGATGTCTTAGAAGTCAATGATTTAGAATATGAAAAATGTTCTTCTAGTGATAATTCTAATTGTCTTTGTGATAATTGCAATACCATAATGGATTTAAATAATATTAGTATTAATGCAATAACAGCTCAGGAATCTCTCTTATTAGATATTATAGATTCTATTGAGGATAAAGAGCAACAAAGAAAATTAATAGAAAAGGTTTTAGCCGCTTCTACAGAAAAAAATTAGAGCCCAAGAAAGAAGCACCAGTGAATCTATCTTATTCACCAACTAATGTCTTTGATAGAATTAAAAGAAAAACCTTATTCTATTAATGATGTTAAAGAAGGAATAAACTCTTTAAAATAGAAGTATTACATTTACGAAGAAGAATAGAGAGACATTGGAATTAGCCAACAATACAAATAATAAGGATGATGATAAAGATTCTGAATTAAATATATTTGAGGATTCAAAATTTCATATAGAGAATCTTCTTCTAAAGAATATTTAAATGTTATAGAACAAATTATAACTAGAAGATATATTCCTAAGAATCAAAATAATTCTTGAAAAAGATTTTTTCACTAAAAAGTTTTGGCCTTAGTAAATACTGGTGTTGATCGTAATGTCATTAGAGAAGGATTGATTCCTATTAGATTATTATGAAAAAAACGACACAAAGGTTCTATAGCAAATGACCAAAGGTCAAAGATAAATTATAAATTGCCCAATGTTGTGGTATGTATCGGTGAAACATGCTTGCTTTTAACTCTTTATTTAGTGAGCAAGATTCATAGTACCGAGGTTACCTAGGCAACCCGTTTACCGCAATGATAAAACAATTTTTTTATAGATAATGTAGGAACACATACTCAGATTACAAGGAAGCAATTATAACTCTTTAAACTAGAATTTCCTAAAGTATGACAAACATATATTTATGCATGACAAAGAGAAAAACAATGCATAAAATGTCTCAAATAATTTTTTTGATGGAAACTTTATCTAAGCAGATTGGATTCTCCATAGATAAAGAGTAAATTTGAGAAAATTAGAAAATTATTTTAGAGTTGGATTTATGCAATGAATTACCTAATGCTTTTTGGAATAGAAAGAAAGACATGGGCTCTATCTTCCCTATGAAGATAGTTTTCGTGAATCATGGGCACACTACTAAAGCTAGGCACAAGTACAAATGAACATTAGAATTAGTCACTA
>JAURVB010004964.1:0-19070 GCA_033002965.1 Piper betle
TATAGTTTTCGTGTTTTCGGTGAGAGATGGGATGAGGGGTACTTGCGGCCACGTCTTCGGATAGGGCGTGTGCACGGAAGAGCCGGGCTCTGGAGCTGGGGAGAACCCACTTCATTCCCGAAGGATCCGGACAACTCTACCTTTGAGTTCCTCAAACCCGGAGAAATGTGAGAGGTTTACGGGTACTGCAATGTAGCGCATGTCTAGACTTGTGGTTCAAAGGGTATTGAAGGCGACAGCCTGAGGAGTGCTCGGCCTTTGTGTTCAAGGCCAGGAGTAATATGGAAGGTACAGAGGGCGGTAAGGAATGAAATTTGATGCGAGAAGCGATAGAGAAATGGCCAAGGTATGAGGATGAGAAATAAAGGGGGACGCTGTCGACTCGACGGCGACGGCCCGACGGCGACGGCTCCCATATGTGCCACTGATGAGAGTTCTTGAGGAAGTTATATAGTTTTGATTCAACAGGAGAGTTTGGTCTCCTTGTGCCAGATTGATATTAGTTATTTTCTGGGCCCGGTAACACTCGTTACTGACCGGTTTTTCCATATATAATGTAGGTGAGGAATGCGAGCGATGAAAGCTGTCGGGACTACGGAGGAGCAGCACGGAACTGCGCACACATGTACCTGCCATGTGTAACGTATGTATAATGATAGTGTGTTATTGTTATGTAAATGATAATGTTGATGTGTTTGCTTTAATGAATTACTTGTTATGAAACGAACTGATAAATATGAATGAGTGGGGAGCCTTGGAGTTCAGACTCGGCTCGGGTAAAAACGAATGAGATAATGATTTAATGTCATGGTAGATTATCATGTGTTATCGTATTTTCATAAAATAGTATATATATATATTTCTTTTGGTTTCTCATTTGTTGTTTTGTCTTATTTTGCTTATACATCATAGTATGCATGTAGGACTCCGTTAGAACCCAATCGTTCCCATTCATGCATTTCATATTTGCATCTCCATCTTGAGATGCCGAGAGTAGATCCTGGTCGGCTTAACCGAATCTAGTAGATTAGCGAACGGTTCGGTCGTCAGTGACATTTTCGGGTCGGTTCACGGGTGAGCCGAAACGGGGTGTTACACGGCGACACCGACCTAAGGGCTGATCGAGCAAGCCAGGGCATCCCCGCCTAACCCAAGGTCGACACTGCTGCCCTCATCCTCACCTTGGACATGTCGAGCTCGCCAAGCCGATGTTGACCTACAACCCCATCCACATCACCGAAAAATCGAATTTGCAAGAATTCACTGGATTTTCATCAATTTCCTCTTGTCATACCCAATTGAACTTTAGACATGGCTAGGTGTCGAATTTGAGTCCCGAAATGCGCAACTAAACCGTAATTATCATTGATCGTCGGCAATGCAAAATATAATTAATTTTAACTTAATTATTTAAAATTAATAATTATTAGTATGACATGTTATGATTTGATTGATTGACATGAATAAATACATTGACTGTGGATAAAATGGGATTTTTCATGATTGAATCATATTGAATAAAGATCAATGTTATAATTAAGTAAATTAGGCATGAATTGTTAATTAACTGCAACGTAAATTAGAAAAAATATGATGTAGATTGATGTGAATCTGTTGTCATGAGTGTATTGTTTAGGATGCGTGAATGCATCATTTAGATAGTAGGCGTTAACTTTTAAATTTAATTTGTAGATGTTGATAGGAGCTTACTACTTAGGCGTGCGAATACGATTAGAGCTCCACATGAATTATTTAGTTGTACAAATTTTCGGATTAATAACTCTCTAGGATGAAATCCATCGAGTTTGTTTTAAAAAACTCAAATCCAGATTATGATGCACTCAAGCCTACTATATTAAAATCCCTACCGAGACCTATATATATATATATATAGTTTTCTTGATTTTCTAGTGAAATGTGAGATAAGAGGAAAATTGACTTGTATGTACCGCAAGGGATGTAGGTGCTAGTCAAAGCGAGCTTTAAGATTAGTAAGCGGGTCGTTCTATTTCCAAGGGATCCTGACAACTTTATATTTTGAGTTCTTCAAACCCAAAGAAGTGTAGATAATTAGTGTACTGAAATGTAGCGCGTGTCTAGACTTGTGAATTCAAAAGTAATGAAGGGGTATGCCTGAGAATACTTGGCTTTTGTACTCAAGCCGAAGAGTTATACAGAAGATGTAAAAGACTTAAGGATAATTGATTTTCCCAAGTGTGTGATAGTTTGAAAATGTCGAGGCATATGTCCACTTAGAATGATACGCTATTCACACTGACTTTTACGGCTCCTGATTAGTGCCCTTATGAGCGATTCTAATGCAAAAGAATATACGATTGATTTGATTTAACGCGAGAGTCATCTCTTATGTGTCAGTTTGACTATTTAGTTATTTCTGAACTAGTAACACCTGTAACTAACATTTCTATATTATATATATATATATGGTAAGAAGCTAAATAATTAAGCGTTGTCAGGACCACAGAATAACAACAATACAACATACACACATGAACCCTGTCGAAAATGAGCGAGAGTGGGATGTGATGAACTGTTGTGTATGATTGTAGATAAAATGTGATCATATTTTATTGGAGGGATTGTTGTGTGAAATTAATTATATGATGTGTGTGATGGTTAATATGCATAGAATTGAACATTATGAGCTAATAGGGTCAAAACTTGCTCAAAAAATAAAAATAATTATGATGTGAATTTTATGTGAGAAATGTCATGTTTTGGTGGTGTTTTACATTTTTAGTGTTATATATAATACTATTTGTTGTTGATATTGTAGCCCCTATTACACTTTTAAGGAATTTTATGTCTGTTTCATTTTATAAATTGTTGATGTCAGACTTTTAATGAGTTGTTTTGTTGTGAACATTAACGATTAAATACATTAGCGAACTTTCAAAACAAAATTGAAGAATATTACTGGCGAACTTTCAAAACATATATTGAACATCAACAATTAAATCATGGATGAATATCAGTGTAAACATCTCATCTATATATTAAATATTTACATTATTATCTTAAGACGTGGAGGGTAAATCCAAATTAATTTGACCGAATTAAGTATATCAAGGAATGATTTAGTCGCTGGTAATATTTCTTAAATTGATTTGTGGGTGAGACAAAATTTTTTACAAATTATATATGTGGTAAGGTCCATTAAATATCACGATAACAATTTTTTTATTTCAAGAACAAAGAGCTATTCTTATTTATGCTTTTATAGACATTGTTCATTGGATCTTACCCGTCAATTATTTACCTATAATAATAATATTCACAATGATATAACTTGCATGAAAGGAAGGGAAGGAGCATGGATCTACGTTCTTCACATAATTGTTATCTGGATGCAATTCATACGAAAGTTTATAGCATATTTTTACTTACTCCAAAAAAATATTCATTTATATGTCTTTCCCTCAAAAATAAAATTATTCTTCCTAACTATGGTGAGAGAGAAGAGCTAGCAAGATTATGCACGAACAGCACAAACATTAACACAACCTAAGATAGTTTGTCCCACCTATGACCAACCCTACCACTGCATCCCGGACACCCAAACCAAAGTATTAAAGAAGGGAAGACCTGGAAGCTGAGAGCTGTAGAAAGAGAAGCCAAGAATAACTCAACACACAAGAAAAAAATGGTGCGGTGGGGAGAGAAAAATATACATTATGGTAAAATATGGTATATATATAAAGAGGACAATGGATGCATGCAGCAGGCACGGGGCTCAAGGTGCCGACCCATTTAGACCGGCGAGACAGGGGCAGCTAAATTCACGGAGGTGGGAAGGCGAAGGAAGCAATTCGTCAATGCAACGGTGGCGTGGCGACGAAGGAGGAGATGGAGGGTGCCGAATCCGACCAGTAATCGTACGGAGACATCGGTAGGCCCCTCCCCTCCTTCTTCCTCTTATTCACCTTCCCACCGCCAATAATGCGCCCCTGCTTCACCACTTTCACGTCTCTTTGCACTGTTAGTTTATTCTTGGAGGGATACCCGCTTTTAGACGCATATTATATATACATCAAAAAATTTATAGTAGGGGCAAGAAAATTTTTTAGCCTTAAAATTTAATTTCAACATGTTTTTGTGATTGGACTGTCTAAATTTATTATTATTATTATTATTTAAATGCCCTATAACCGCTCTACCATGTAGCTGCCCCTTTGTCATGTCGCCGGCCTAATGCGAGCCACTCGCCCTTCATGGACGGGTACCCTATTGCGGAGGAGAGGGGGGGCGCAAGACTCACTTCCTCTCCCCTCCCTCGTCCTCGCTCCCTGCCACAGACTCTGCTGCCCTATCGTAGATGCCCCTCCACCTGGCTCTCCTTCAACCTCGTCATCTTACACCCTTGTGGCCCAGCTATGGGGAGGGGTAGGACAACAAAGTCGAGGGGGAATAGGACAGAGAGGTGTTCAAGGCAAGGTGATGGCGTCAGCAGCACAAGTTTTTTTTTCTTATCGCAGCCTGATCTAGCTATTGCCAACCAAATCTGGTTACCACCGACTAGATCCAGCAACGACAAGCTAGACCTGGCTGTCCCTCAATCAGATCTGGCTGGGGGAAGGCTAGATCTAGCTTGTCGCGATCGGATTAGGTCGTGGTTGCAATAGGCAAAAAAAGGAGCAAGGCAGGGGTGGGGCAGGGCGAGGGTTGGGGCGGGGCGGGGGCGGGGCAGGTGTGAGGGCAATGCGACACGACAAGGGGTAGGTGCTGGGCCGCTTCTTCTTGGTTTGGTTTGATTACTAATCCTTAGCTGACTTTATCTTTGTTGTTAATATATTTGTTTATTTATTTTATAATTGTTCGGGTTGCTAATTGAGAGAGCCAGTTCGTGAGTATTTAATATTCGAGCTCGACTCGTAATCTTAAATGTTTGAGCTCGAACTTGTATCTTACGAGTCGAGCTTGAGCAAGGCTGTGTTCAATTCGACTCAACTTAGTTATAACTCGAACTCAACTTATAGCTCGAGTGAAACTTGACTCGATAAAATAATATAATAATATAGTCTTTATATTATATATATATATATATGTATAATATTATAACAAAGAAATGAGATAGTTGAGATGGTAAATATTTAAGTTGATGACCTCAAGATTGTGGGTTCAATCCATATTGATTGTATTTTGTTTAAGTGAGGTATTTTTGACTTTTTAACTGAGCCAGTTTCGAGATTATAAATAAGTTGAACTCGAGCTTGGGAAAATTAAATAATTTAAGTGTATTCAAGTTCGAATACATAAAAAATATTTGAGTCGAACTCTAACATGTATATTCAAAACTCGTTTGATTTTAAGTCGAATTTAAATGAGTTTCGAACTATTCGAACTAAATTTAAATATAAATTAAACTCTATTCACTTGTTCGTTTAATACCCCTAATAATTATTAATTACTTCGTGTGATAATCAATGGCAAAGGGGGAGCGTGCATACGCAAGCTCATTAGAAGAGAGTGAAGGGGAAGTTTCGTGAAAATCTCTTTTCATGGCTTTGATTGTTTTTTTTATAAAGGATTGTGTTTTGATGATCCCGATTCTGGGCTCGGGAGACTACCTAATAAATGAGGGGTTTACCGATGGGGGGCGTCCAGTCCACCTTTGATATATACATTATAAATATCATGACATTCATTATCATGTATGATATATATATATATATACATCATCACTCCCGGGTCTCAATGGAAGGAATTGAGGACCTTCCATGCCAATGTTGGCAAGCTGCCGAGCAACATTTCAACGGGGAAGAAAAGGCCCCTTATTGGCCCGATAGCTGTGCCAAATCTAGTCAATTCATTGGCGCAGGTGCATGGGCCTTTTGTTTCCCATTATTTATATACTTTTGCCTCCGGCTTTGTTCCTGTTAATCACCCAAATAAATATTTTTCTTTGTGAGCAGGACAATTCAGACACCCAAAGAAACATAGTTTGGAACAGAATTCCCACATAAAACAACCACATCTGAGTTTTTTTAAATTTTCCCTACTTCTAAGAAAACTGCACTTTTATAATGTATGAATTAAAAAAACAAATTTTAGGAACTCATGCGAATAATTAATTCAAACATTCACGTGTAGCAAGACCAGGTTATATTTATTTCTATGAATACATAGATTATTATTAACTAGCAAGAGCTCATCGTTGATTGTTTATTGTTGGTGGCAAATTTTGTAGTGGAGACACTCCTAGTGGGTGGCTCATACCAAATCAACTTCATTTTTAGGTGTGAGTATATTTTTTAGTGAAGACATTCACAAGGAGTGGTCATACCAAGTTAACGATTTATTTTTTTGTAAACACTGAGGGGTGGACTCATCAAATTAATTAAAATATTAATTTTAATTTAATCTCAAACTAATTAAATAATTAAATATTATCTCATTATTTATCTTATCAATTAATTTAAAATAATAATAAAACAGTTTATAAATATTAAAATTTCTCCCAAACCACGATAAAACGTAGAATAAGAAGTAGGTGTTTGCAATAGAAGATAGGTCCTAAAAGTTAGATTGTTCTAGTGATGAAGTGGTGATTTTTGTCGATCCATCTAGTCCGGTGAATGGTAAAATTTGATATTATTTATATTTTATAATATATATTCGCATATTTACAACCGGCTTAAACGGGAGCTCGGTGTTGAAGCACTGTGCTAATCTTTTTGGAGTTGGGAAAAGCGAAAACTCCATCTGCCCTCCTTTATGTCCCCCTGCGGGAGAAGGTGAATGAACCTGTGGCAAGACGCAGCTTGTGCGATGCAGATCGAGCGTGGGCGACAGAGAAGAACAAAACAAAGAAAGTTATTAATAAAATAAATAAATTGTTGCTGCCCGACGACGCATGGCCTCTCGTTCACGTGCCCCCTCTTCTCCCACTAGAAACTGATAATCTACCGCCCTTTCATTACGCCCATAGATATTCTCTTTTTCTGAAGAACAAGAAAAGTACTACAACATACTCGTCGAGAATTTTGGGGGTGGCTAATCTTCTCGAGGACTTTTGCCGGATCCCAACAAAAAAGAAATCTAGCGATATATAGAGTGGGAGACTGATGATGAGTATTATGTAGAGGGAAGGATGGAAGGAGAGAAGCCAATGTAAGCTTCCTTCTCTGGGCTTCTTATACGCCATTATTGCCGAGAGGAAAGCTGAAAGCGAGCGGTGAGCGGGGTTTGTGTCATACGAACGCTGAGCTGCAACGGCGACAGAGGCGAAAGATGGAAAGTTTTGTCAAGTAAGTTAAACGTAGGGTGGAGTTTGGATTGGGATGTACAGGGCTACTATACAGACTACTTACTCCCTACGTTCAGATTCTGTCGACGACGTTGAGTTTGGGGTGAAGGAGGAGAAGAAGCCTGTATCAAGTCATCAACATCAATCCCGGACCTTCTTTTCTGCTGCCCTACAGCCACAGCAGAGCAGTTCTGCAAAGTAGCAGTGTGAATAGAAGAAGAAAGAGAGCCAGGGCCGGGAAGGGAAGCTACAGGAGAAGATTTCTATGCTAGCGAATTTCAGACTTTGCCCATCCTTTCCACTCTCGGTCCATCGTCTTTGCAGACCATGGGAGTGTGAGAAAGACGAAAGGTGTGATTTTTGAGGAGCAGCTAAATCTCAAATCTTTGCAAACCAAGTTGTGACTACGGCGAATAGGAGGTTGTCGTCCTCCGACTCGGGAGCTTTTGCAGACTGGGTGGCGTCTTCTTCGTTGTCCGCCAACGACCTCTCCCTCGGCTTCAATGCCGGACCCCCGCCGGAGCCAGCTCCGGCGGTGGCGCCGGCCATATATGGCCGGCTGTCCCCCGCCCTGCACTCAACTACGGCCTCCCTACCGATATGGGGATGGGGATGGGCATGGTAGGCCTCCTCCCCGATCACACCATCATCCCTCTCCTCACCGTGCAGGACGACCACCACGGCGGCGGCGGCCACCGAGGCCTCCCTGCGGCCTCGCCGCCGCCGCCGCTCCTATCCACTTCTGGCCGCCACACGACTCCACCGCCCTCCAACACCAACAACACCAGCACCACTTCTCGCCGAGCTACCTCAAGAAGCCGGCGCCGATCGACCCTTCTCTCGACCGAATTTTCGCCAACCCCTCCACCACCACCGCGGCCGTCACCGTCGCCGGAATCGGGGCGTCGTTGGGGGCGACCACCTGCCAAGACTGCGGCAACCAAGCGAAGAAGGACTGCAGCCACCGACGGTGCAGGACCTGCTGCAAGAGCCGTGGCTTCGAGTGCTCCACCCACGTCAAGAGCACTTGGGTCCCCGCCGCCCGCCGCCGCGAACGTCAAGTTCATGCCGCCGGCGCCGGCGCTGGCTCCTCCGCCTCCACCTCCACCACGAAGAAGCCCCGCCTCGTCTCCTCGAACACCACCACCTCCCACACTTCCACCTCCAACACCACTCCCCCTCGTAGCTTCGATAGCGGCTCAAGCCACCAAGGTGTAAACTGCAAATTCAATCCAACCATGTTTCTCCTATAGGCCATTTATAATTAAGTTAGAGTGGTCTGATCTTTATTTTTCTTGTATATTTGCATGGTTCTGTTGGGTTGATGACTGATAGATGCGAGCTTTCGAGAGAGCTTGCCTGGGCAAGTGCGGGCGCCGGCGGTGTTCAAGTGCGTGAGAGTGACGGCCATCGACGATGGCGAGGACGAGTACGCTTACCAAGCAGTGGTGAAGATCGGTGGGCATGTGTTCAAAGGGTTTTTATATGATCAAGGTGTTGATAGTGAAAGGGAGGCGATGCCCAACCTCTCTGACCTCCATCTTGGTGGTGCTGCTCGCGCCACAAGAGCCACCGCCGGCGGTTCCTCTTCGTCGCCGGTGATCGACCTGTCGGATGTCTACGCCGCCTCGACGCCGCCGGGACTGCTGCTTGGTGGCGGTGGCGGTGGCGGTGGTGGATCGAGCTTTGGTAATCCAATAAATTGAGACCAAAGTTGATAGGGGACTCTATTCATCACAACCCCTTCCTAATTGGTATTAACTCTATTAATTGTATGTGATTGTCGCCTTTAACGACGTATATCTTATTTTATCTGATTTGATCGCATGATCATTCGCGTTAAATAAGTTTTTTCTATGTATTCATTGCTAGTTTTAGCTGCTAAAAGAAAATTTTGTATTTGAACTTTGATGAGTTGCTTTGCCATTACTTTTCTCTTTCTTTCTCAATTATTTGTTGTCATGTCTTGTCCATCTAGCCACATCATGTTGGAGGTCTCTTTGGTTCTTCGTCATTTAATCTGGTGTAAGGAACAATCCTTTTTCTGTTTCTTAAGTTTTTTTGAAGGGAATGACCGTGTTTGATGTCATTTTTTGCCGCACAAAAATGAGTTTGTTTTGTGTTGTGTGTACAGCTTTCTCCTTTTCTTGTAGATGTTACTGTTGTGAAGGGTGGTTTACTTGGTCATTTCTCTACTGTAGCATCGCCAATGATGTGATGGGAACGTTGATTTGCTTAAGATACTGCTGTCTGCTTTTGCACGGGTTGGATATTTCCCCTCTTTTCTGATCATCTATCTTTCTTGGGAACCCATCTACTTAAGCAAACCTGCATGTTATTAGCTTCTTGAGTATGATATACTTAAGTATAAGTTTCCTCCTATTAACACACATGATTTTCTGTTTTTGTTTTACTTTTCCTTCATTTTTTGGTTTTTTTAATAGCTATCATCATTTAATGCAACCCAGTTCGACTATGTATTTTAGTTTCTTATTCTACGTCCAACCTAGCTTGCTAGCTAGCTAGCCAGCTAATAATTAAGACAGTCCATGTTGTGATGGTTTCCATTTACCTTTACTTGATCAAATTTAATTAATTTAGATCATCAAGGATTATGCACTTCTTTCTCAGTTGCCATCCAGCTGTCTACCCGCACTTGATGCAGTGATTAATTATCTTATTATCCTATGATAAATTTGTGGTAAGCAAGATGCAATAAATATTTGTTTTTAGTTGATTAAATTTATAGTAATTGTATGATCACTTATGCTGTCTTTGGATTGAATGCGTCGCTCTCAAGATCATTTGGCTGCTGATTGGTCAAACCTAACTAATGCCCCTATTTTTTTCTTGCATGTGGCTACTTTACTGTTTAAGTGTTCTTTTCTAACGCAAGTTTCTTATTTAGTCATGCTTTCAATTTTTCTGATTTTTCATGCATTTTAATCATGGGGCATTAATTGTATTCATCCTGCTTATAATTTTCTAGCAGGTTTGAAATGTTTGTTAAAATAAACAGCTTTTTATGCGAGGTAATATAATTGGATCGTGCAATTTGGAAACTAGCCTGCAGCTTTGATTGCTAGGTGAATTACCTGCGGCTTCATAAATTCCTGGTGAAAATGTTATATTTTGTCGCCAAGATTTTTGTTTGGTATGATATAATCTTTTGTATCTCCTGAAGGGTCTGGACTGGGAATAAACTTGTTCTTAATCAATCCTATTTAGGCTCTAGTTGTTTCCATGCTCAGAAGTTCTACGCATTTTATTTTATCGGGTTTAAGAACAATCAGTATAATTAGTACTGTTGGCAGTTCGAAATTGCATGCCAGGTCTTACATTGTTTAGAGGCATGCATTGACCTGCATAAAAACTATCTAGTAATCTATTGTTTCAAGGAAATGTCATATTTCTGATTGCAGTGGGATTGAAATACTGATCTTGATATGCATGCAGTTTAGCTCATAAACTTGTGTCTTAGACTCAACTCTATTCATTGGAGTTGAACTTGAACTTGAACTTGACTCCAAATTAACTGACTTAAGAGTCATTTATGTTAATTCAATGATGGAGACTAATATTACACTAGTTTATGTTTAACTCATAATGGAACATGTAATAGACAAATACAAGCTTAATATGAATTTTATTATCTACAGTCAATATATATGGACTTTGCTTCAAAATGCAATGGATGAAGTGCGATTACACATGCGGTACTGAAAGTGAGTAGTTTTTATTTTTCCAAGGTTTGCAATATATTCTATTTCATAATTTTCTTTTCATTCTAGTTTCCATCATCAAAAGTGTACCAATTAGTTAATTACATGTTACTTTCAGCTGGATATAGTTGTGTAAAAGTATGCTTTTTAAGACACCTCTGATTTCTTTTGAAGGTCTGTGAATTGTCTCAAACTACAACATTTGTTGTGCACGCTCATATATATTTGCATTTAAATCATCTTGTTTCAGTGGCTTTTCTGCAGCTAATCAGATTTGGAGCTGTGTTTTGTTATAAAAATAATTGTGGATTTTTATAAGAACTCATGATAAAATTGTGTAGACATCCTGATATATATACTAATCATTTTAGCATTTATATGTCTAAGCGTATCATCACTTGATTGCACGACCTTGTAATTCATGTTGGGTTTTCTTTAGCCACTCTTTAATTGTGTTTTTTATTCATTAGCAAGTTTGAAATGTTTGCGATTTTTTCCATTAAACGAGAGTTTCAACTAAGTTTCCTATGGTTCCGTTGGCTGTATCCTTGAGGTGCTCTTTTGATTTAAAAAAATTGCTATTAATAACGTTCTTGAATATAGTATTCTTATCTGTTACTGTTGTGCAAGTTTTTTCTTTTTAAATATTTGGACGAGGTGATTAATTAGGTTATTAGCGAACCGCCTTATCATGTCAAGGTAAAATAGTTATATACTCTCAAAATATGACATATATATATTGTAAAAGAGCTGCTTCTGGTCTCGCCGTAGTGAAGATACTGTCTTGATGGAAGAACAATTTAACCAGCCGTGGAAGGTTTGATGAATGAGCAATGAATTTGTAGCAGATTTTTAATGCTCAATCGAAGCAAGGTTGGTGTAAAGTATCTTCGGCTTCTAAATTTTTGTGTCGCTTCATTCTTTGCGGGGCGGCAATTACAGATGTGGTCATATGATATGACATTTGAACCAAAATATTTACCTTCTCATCATGGCACACGCTTCAATTGTGGCACTCAAGAACAAGACATTATGATAGGTTTATTTGGCAATCTTGTGCATTAGTCTTCACGTTAACTCCATTTGATCATCTTACGAAGGGATACTGTAAGAAGTGTTGTCCATGTCGTAAGAATTTGTGTTCTATCATTTATTATGCTATCAATGTGACAAGAATGAATGATAGCTCTTAGTGACATTTGTGCGGTCGCTTTGTCGCAATTTGCAAATCACGTCTGGAATCTCTTTCTGCGTGGGGTATGATCACTTTGGGCGAAACTCCATTGTTTACCGCTGCCCTCTTTACGGCGCCTCCTACCTTTGCATGCAGAAAGCAATATGCACTACATGTGTGCTCCTTGCCAAGATTGATTCTCTCTGAAACCTGCTTTTTCTACTTAAATTTTCACGGTGATCAAATTAGCTCTTTGAATATATATATATATATGTATTTATGTGAATAATATATATATATAGAACACTGTCTTGTTCCTTAGCTGTGTGCCTGGCTACTCATCAATTCCATGGGCCAATGCAGACCCGTCAACATTATAATAATTAGTTACCGGATTTAAAAAGAAGTCCGCACGTAATGGCTTGTAATGGCTGGGACCTGGTTTGTAGGACTGTATAATAGAAGCATGCATGATTGCATTCTTTCTTTCCTACCGTTTGTTTCTTTGTTGCACACATTGGCGTGTATGCAACTTTCTGGAAGGTGGGTGCTGTTCGATATTAAGAGGTGATTGATGTCTGAACTCCGAGCTGCTGTCTTAAAACTACTTACAAGTATAGCTTCGAATGTTGGCGTGCCCTGCGGTGCTCGTCCTCCAAATTTCCTTGTAAGCGCATGGTCTGCATTGCTGTTTTTGAAAACGGCGTGTCGTGATGTCGGAATAAATGCGATTCTCTGCGTTCTGGATTTGTCACCATGGCCCATTGATCTTGTTTATAAAGCGGGGAAGAAGTTGTCAGTGGCATTATTGGACTGGGATCACAAAGGTGTCTGTGTGAATGCTTTTGCTCCAGGCAGTGTTGGGGTTTAGGCCTGCAACGAATCGAAGGCAGACATTGGCAGCGGTGTGTTTTGTTCTAGGAAGTGCAAGTAGGTCATTATGCTCTCAGATTTTGGTGCCTTAAATAATTTAGCCGATAAACTTCAACTTTTGGAGGCATGCCAAATTTCTGTGGACGCGTGAACCCACAAATCTGCTTTCTTGATAAGTTGTGATTTTTGTGGAAGTTTGGAGAGCTGCTCTGCTACTGGTTGGCCTTTTTCTGATGATGAGACGTGTTGCTGAAATTTAGCGAAACCATGGTGGGGCATGTGTATGTAGATAGATGATATAAATGCGACGCTAGGTGACGACGGGCATCCCATCAAACTGGCGCTTCTAAAAATTATTCGATGCAATATTTTTTTAGGACACTGGATTATTTCTGTCTTAATAGAAGAGTTGCTTTTTGGCTTCTCAGTCAAACGTGGAGGACAATAATAAAAAACAAACACACAACCAAATACAGATTTAACAAAGTTCGGTTATTCTTATTTCTTTCTATGGAGACATGATTGAAAGTTGCCACCGTAATCAAAGGGATTACCATGAACCAACTTTTTGGCATAATGGAAATATAAGAGTTGAAATTATTCCCATCAACAGCTATAATAAAAATTTAATTGTGCGCCACTTTAATTTAAGTAATTCGGCTCCGAAGCCAAAATCTGGTCAAACCGACTGGAGCGGCGACCATAACCTTCCTATGATGCCCGCATCTCGGGGAAGCGGAGTTTAAAGAAGTAATGTTTCACAGCAGCGCCGCGGGTGCTAAGTACAGCAACATCATCTTGGTGCCTACTTCCTCCAGTAATTTCATCCAACAGTGATTAGCACATTCGGTAACAAATAGATCTCTACAAACAATAAAAATGTAACTACGAGGACCAGGGATTGGGAACGCCCACCCTGGAGGCATTTAAAAGACACACAGGAAGTAATGAAGATGCACGTATCTCCATTTTACCCGCTATTCCCTCCTATGTGTGCATGAGCGTGTCTAAAAAGGGTGTTCCTAATACCCGATCGACTAGAAGTGCGGGTAAGTGGTTGGGGTTAAAAAATCAACAAATATTCTTGACACAAACAAGGTATATATAAAAAACGAGAAAATACAAACATAAAATGTGAAGCTAATGAGATTCCATACTTTGCCTGCTTAAGATCTCCAGAAATCGAAGCAAGGGCTACACTTGATTGGAGCAAAGAGGCCGACCATGGCTTTGCTAGTTCAAGCTAAGATTGGGCTTGGACGGCATAGTTTTGGGCTTGAATCTTCCATCTAAATTAACACCTCAAAAACATTCAAATCAGCACTTCGAATACATGCACGAGTTATGGTTTGATTCACTCGTGGTGAATATATTACTAAAAATTACTCATTATAAGTAATAAAACCGATCTGAACCAACATGGTTTGTAAATTAATTAGGGCTCTCAGCCTGTATATTAACGAGCCCAAGCAACTTGGAAGAATTAGATGTTGGCTCCCGGTTCATTAAGAGCAGCTTTGTAAACATTATAAAATAGAGATGGAGTGTTTTGTTCAACTGTGAGAACATCAAGTAGCCAAGTTGGTGACTAAAGGTTCAGTAGAGCGTATAAAACTGCCCTTTGAGCGCCATAACGCACCCTTGGTATTGGACCAGCATGAACCTGTGAAATCAGATTAAATCGAGATGGCCAAATTTCGAAGGCAATTAATTAGCTCGGTAGCAATTAATTAGATCGAGATAAACCGGATACTTCTGATTACTTTATGCAATGTACCCAACAGACACTTGAAGTTAAAAAACTTTAATTAGTAGCTCAGTGGAATATTGTTGCATGGATTTGTGTTGTTAACCATTTTATGGTTTTCTTAACAGTTCGGTTTATTGAATTGGTTCGATCTGATTTTATGAAATATACGAAGCATTCATAAAGAAAAGAGGTTTGTGGAAGTACTTTTACCATATTTTTAGTATTTTGAACTATTCGAGATTATAATATTCATAAATTTACAGGTTTAAAAATAATAATAGCAAACAATCCTGGGAACAGCTAATAAATTCTTTACTCGTGTGGTTTTGCTAGGGTCACTGGTGACATGCATTCTTCAAAAAAAGTTATCTATATATATATATATATAGAATTTATCTACTACACCGATAGGGGGGGCGTTTTTTTTTTTCACCCCCTCTTCCCTGCTTTCCCGCCCTTCCTCCTCTCCGCCGCCCTCGCCCGGCCGCCGCCGCTCCCCATCGTAGGTGCCGCCCCCTGCCACCACCGCCTTTCCGCCACCCTGCGGCCGCCGCCACCTCCTGCCACGGCTACAACATGCCTCCAAGGGCGGACACAACTTTTTTTTTGCTTTTATACATAATGATATACTGTAGCCATGGACATTTGCGCCGAGGCCATCCCTGGGATGCGGATAGACTACGTTGACATCTCCGATCTCCCCTTCCTCAACACCGATCTTGAGGTCGATGGCACTTTCCCGGCCCCCGTCGAGTCCTTCCGCCGCCAGATCGCTGCTGCCGACGGCTTTCTCTTTGCTTTTCCCGAATACAATTACTCCGTCATAGGTAAAGTACCACATCCACTCTGCCATTGCTCATGAATGAGAATGGGGGTTTTGATGGTCGGCTTCAAATGTCATGAAACGAAGCCTGATGTGTTCGGAGAACTGTCTATAAGACGTTTTTTTACTTTGAAAGAACTTTATTTGCCAAATGATAAGCTAGTTACAGTGGCATGAGCCGCGAACGTAAATTATGAGCCTAAACTGAGTCAAGATTGTGTCTTTCCGCCTTGCCCGCTGCCTGTTAGCTACAAAGCCATCTTATACATAGTATTATGCTTTGTTTTAACATTCTAATTACTTGTACTGCGCATTCCCAAGTTTGGTAAGTTGCGAGGCCTTTCTTTGATATTAACTGTTGTTGTTCGCAGTCGAATAGGAGCAGCTATATGTAGTTGACAAATGTGTATTGGTTGTAAGTATTCTCGACATCTTCTCATGTTACCAGGCCCTCTAAAGAATGCAATCGATTGGCCTTCCAGATCTCCCAATGTTTGGGCAGACAAACCTGCAGCTATCATGAGTGCTGGTGGAAGGTTTGGGGGTGGTCGATCCCAGTATCATCTGCGTCAAGTTGGCGTTACTCTTGACCTGCATTTTATCAACAAACCAGAATTATTCGTTCATGCTTTCCAACCTCCGCCCAAATTTGATTCTGACGGAAACTTGACAAGTGAATAAGTAAAGGAGAAAATCTTGCAGCTTCTTTGGTCACTGCAGACCTTCGCTCTGAGGATTCGAGCGTGACATCAAATTTGTGTTATCAGAGTGCGTATTCACCAAATCTATATGTAGGTTTGAGAATTACTGTGACAGTTTCTGTGTTAGATTTTTCCTGGCGCACTTTATATGGTGCGGAGTTGGATTTCGAAATTTATATGGTCTATTTGTCTAATGACAATGCTGTCATATACAACTCCTTTTGGCATCTTTTCGGTGTCCATTAAACAAAAGTTGGCATCCTTTCATGTACAATGAGTTGAGAATGTTGGGAACTGGATGCCGTTTGTGAAGTTTGTGACAAGGTGGATGGATACCCATGGACTGTTCAATCTGATGGCCTCGCTTGTGGGAATGAGAACAAAGCATAATTTTCCTTGCAGGTGGCTTTTTTTGTCATGGCTTGTCGGCGTAGATACGTAGCCTTTATCCACAGCTTTATTCGCGGCAATGATGGGTCGGAATACTACAATCAAGAGAGCGGACTTCTGGCTGTTGTTTCTCTTCTCCTGAGATCAAAGAATGAATTTTGTAGTTTGTTGAGTGTAGGAATGTAATCATGCTGTCGGAATTCGACTTAAGTCAAACTGATTCAACAAACATTTAGCTTCTGTTCATTTGAATCAGCCTTAACGGGTTGAAGATTATAAATATTTCTATATCTCGTGCACACATAATATAATATTGAATGCAATGAACATGCATGTGAATTAATTATAACAATTTCACAACATACAGTAGTCAACATAAGTAAGTTTGAAGAACAGAATATTGTGAAAAAATTAAGGCCCACTCTCCATTTTTTCTTTAAAATCTTGCAAACTTTTTAACAAAAGTAATTCGTGCAAGTAATGCAAACAAGAGCACGATACAAAGTATCATCTGCCAATGGCATTGAATCGAAGAACAATCGAACACTTGTCACTCAACTGCATAGTTTCTTTCAAGTATTAATCAAGAACAAACTAGATAAAAAAGAAGACGTCACTTTTTCTCTATCATTTAGAATACCCGAAAGACCGAGCGGCCAAGATCGGTCGCTCTGTAGATTCCCCGATTTTGGCCACCTTAAATCGGCTTAGATCCCATTTTCTCCAAAAATGATTCCTCTACTTTTTCTACTATTTTTTTCACCTAGTCAAATGCTGATTCAATTTGGTTATTTTTGCAACTATAAATGTAATTCATGAGCAAAATTTGACCAGAGGAGGAGTTATTTAATCCCATAGAAAATTGCACAACTTTCCTGTTTCGATCACATGCGATCAAAGCCTCTGCCGAAGCGCAAGTGCACTGAGGAATTATTTGTAAAAAGCCAGTTCATCCCAATATCCTTTGAGCTTTGAGCTATGCATGCAATCGGCAACAAACTATCATTTCACACAGTGGGGAGGGGGGTATGGGGTGTGCAGCCCCACAAGCGGGCTGCGTGCGTGTGGTGTGAGTAATGTAGTGTCGGAAGGGAGTGAATTGAGAGGTAGTTATGTTAGTTGGAATGGGGAAGGGTAAAACAGTAATTGCATAATTTTGAACTTGTATAAAAGGCGGGAAAGGGATGAATTGTGTAATTTTTGAATGCCTGAATTGAATTTCGTTTTCTTGAACAAGAAGCAAGTTCTTGTTCTTCTTTCCACCCTTCCATCTCCAAAACCTAAATTCTTTTCGAATTGCCCTGTTCACCCCTGTTTTTCTCTGTTTTGGATCCACCAATGGCTCCAACCAAGCAGAATAACAAGCAGGGCAAGGGAAAGGAGTTGATCCTTAGTCCAACTGAGCTTGATCATAACAAATTGGTATCAGAGCAGGAGGAAGGAAGAGGAGATTCATCACCAAGATCCACGGAGATGGCAGAAATGAAGAAAGTTCAAGCTCAACTCTTATCTGTTTTTTCTGAAATGACTGCAAAATTCGATATGTTATTGAATTCTAGAAATGATACTGATGATAGAACTGTTAATGGAATGAAAGATCGTGTAGAAATGCATACTCCTAGGATGTTTGGTGACAAAATTGTTGCAGATAAGGAAAAATTTCAGGCTCGATCATCATTTCCACAAAATGGTGAAAAGCTGTGGAATACAAATAGAATTGGGAATGATTGTAGCAGTTCGAGTGCTCTAGATGATTGTTTGAAGGGATCTAAAATGTCTTTCCCTAAGTATGATGGCACTAAGGATCCTATACCTTGGTTCAGCAGATGTGAGAAGTATTTTAAGCTGCATAGGATTAAAGAACATCTCAAAGTGGATTTGGCCAGCTTTCATATGGAAGATGATGCACAAATATGGTTTGACATGTTCCAGGAGCAACAAGAGGAGTTCGATTGGGATCAGCTGAAAGAGGCAATGAATTTACAGTTTGGACCTACTGAATATGATGATTTTTATGGAGACTTAACGCGATTGAAGCAAGATACATCTGTGAGGGAATATACTCTCACGTTTAATAGATTAGCCACTCGAGCTGGGAGCATGACGGAAAAACAAAAAATTAGCAGTTATACTTGTGGACTTAAAGATCAGCTACGCATGGAGGTGAAATCTCAGAAGCCGACGTCATTGCTAGATGCTCAGGGTTTGGCCAAACATTTTGAGCACAAGTTTGTTCGTGATAACAGACAATTTGGAAAAATGATGAGATGGAGCATTGATAGTAGTTCAATGGGGGGCAGAAAAAGTGAAGTACCTACCAGTGGTAATGGAGAAAAGATGAATAATAAAAGCAGTTACAATGACACTTCG
>JAURVB010004966.1:0-48198 GCA_033002965.1 Piper betle
CTAAGAATGAACTGGGAGACTATGACTAATCTCAAAATGAACAAGGAGACCATGACTAATCACAAAATGAATTGGGAAGCCACCTAATCTTAGAATGAGCCGGTAGACAATTTCTAATTTCAGAATGAAGTGGGAGAACATGACTAATCTCAAACTGAATTGGGAGACCACCTAATCTCAGAATGAGCTGGGGAGTCATTTTCTAATCTCAGAATGAACTGGGTGTCCATGAGTAATCTCAAAGTGCATTGGGAGACAACCAAATCTAAGAATGAGCTGGGGAGATAGTTTCTAATCTCATAATGAACTGGGAGTTTATGACTAATCTAAAAATGCATTGGGAGACCTCCTAATCTCAGAATGAGCTGGGGAGACATTTTCTAATCTCAGAATGAACTGGGAGTCGATGACGAAACTCAAAATGCATTGGGAGACCACCTAATCTCACAATGAGTTGGGGGAAAATTTCTAATATCAAAATAAAGTAGGAGACCATGACTATTCTCAAATTGAATTGGGAGACCACTTAATCTCAGAATGAGCTAGGAGACAATTTCTAATCTAAGAATGAACTGGGAGACTATGACTAATCTCAATAATGAACTAGGAGACCATGACTGATCTCAAAATGAATTTGGAAGCCACCTAATCTTAGAATGAGCTGGGAGACCATTTCTAATCTCAGAATGAACTGGGAGACCATGACTAATCTCAAAATGAAATGGGAGACCACCTAATCTTAGAATGAGCTGGGAGACATTTTCGAATCTCAGAATTAACTGGGAGACCATGACTAATCTGAAAATGAATTTGGAGACCACCTAATCTCAAAATGAGCTAGGAGACAATTTATAATCTAACGATGAACTGGGAGATCATGACTAATCTCAAAGTTAATTGGGAGACCACCTAATATATGAATGAGCTAGGAGACAATTTATAATTTCAGAATGAACTGGGAGACAATGACTAATCTCAAAATCAATTGGGAGACCTCCTAATCTCAGAATGAGATGGGAGACAATTTTTAATTTCAGAATGAACTGGGAGACCACGACTAATCTCAAATTGAATTGGGAGACCACCTAATCTCAGAATGAGCTGGGGAGACATTTTCTAATCTCAAAATGAACTAGGAGTCCATGACTAATCTCAAAATGCATTGGGAGACCACCTAATCTCAAAATGAGTTGGGGAGACATTTTCTAATCTCAGAATGAACTAGGAGTCCTTGACTAATCACAAAATGCATTGGGAGACCACCTAATCTTAGAATGAGCTGGGGAGACATTTTCTAATCTCAGAATGAAGTCGGAGTCCATGACTAATCTCAAAATGCATTGGGAGACCACCTAATCTTAGAATGAGCTGGGGAGACATTTTATAATCTTATAATGACCTGGGAGTCCATGACTAATCTGAAAATGGATTGGTAGACCACCTAATCTAAGAATGAGCTGGGGAGACATTTTCTAATCTCAGAATGAACTGGGAGTCCGTGACTAATCTCAAAATGCATTGGGAGACCACCGAATCTCAGAATGAGTTGGGAGAAAATTTCTAATATCAAAATGAAGTAGGAGACCATGACTATTCTAAAATTGAATTGGGAGACCACTTAATCTCAGAATGACGTAGGAGACAATTTCTAATCTAAGAATGAACTGGGAGACTATGATTAATCTCAAAATGAACAAGGAGACCACTTAATCTTGAGAATGAGCTAGGTAGACAATTTCTAATCTCAGGAATGAACTGGGAGAACTATGACTAATCTCAAACTGAATTGGGAGACCACCTAATCTCAGAATGAGCTGGGAGTCATTTTCTAATCTCAGAATGAACTGGGTGTCCATGAGTAATCTCAAAGTGCATTGGGAGACCACCTAATCTAAGAATGAGCTGGGGAGATCAGTTTCTAATCTCAGAATGAACTGGGAGTCCATGACTAATCTCAAAATGAATTGGGAGACCACCTAATCTCAGAATGAGCTGGGGAGACATTTTCTAATCTCAGAATGAACTGGGAGTCCATGACTAATCTCAAAATGCATTGGGAGACCACCTAATCTCAAAATGAGCTGGGGAGACAATTTCTAATCTCACGAATGAACTGGGAGATCCATGACTAATCTCAAAATTAATTGGGAGACCACCTAATCTCAGAATGAGCTGGGGAGACAATTTCTAATCTCAGAATGAACTGGGAGACCATGACTAATCTCAAAATGCAATTGGGAGACCACCTAATCTCAGAATGAGCTGGGAGACAATTTTTAATCTCAGAATGAACTGGGAGACCATGACTAATCTCAAAATGAATTGGGAGACCACCTAATCTAAGAATGAGCTGGGGAGACATTTTCTAATCTCAGAATGAACTGGGAGTCCATGACTAATCTCAAAATGCATTGGGAGACCACCTAATCTCAGAATGAGCTGGGAGACATTTTCTAATCTCAGAATGAAGTAGGAGTCCATGACTAATCTAAAATTGAATTGGGAGACCACCTAATCTCAGAATGAGCGTGGGAGACAATTTCTAATCTCAGAATGAACTGGGAGACCATGACTAATCTCAAAATGCATTGGGAGACCACCTAATCTTAGAATGAGCTGGGGAGACATTTTCTAATCTCAGAATGAACTGGGAGTCCATGACTAATCTCAAAATGAATTGGGAGACCACCTAATCTCAGAATGAGCTGGGGAGACATTTTCTAATCTCAGAATGAACTGGGAGTCCATGACTAATCTCAAAATGCATTGGGAGACCACCTAATCTAAGAATGAGCTGGGAGACATATTTCTAATCTCAGAATGAAGTGGGAGTCCATGACTAATCTCAAAATGCATTGGGAGACCACCTAATCTCAGAATGAGCTGGGGAGACATTTTCTAATCTCAGAATGAACTGGGAGTCCATGACTAATCTCAAAATGCATTGGGAGACCACCTAATCTCAGAATGAGCTGGGGAGACATTTTCTAATCTCAGAATGAACTGGGAGTCCATGACTAATCTCAAAATGAATTGGGAGACCACCTAATCTCAGAATGAGCTGGGAGACAATTTCTAATCTCAGAATGAAGTGGGAGACCATGACTAATCTCAAACTGAATTGGGAGACCACCTAATCTCAGAATGAGCTGGGGAGACATTTTCTAATCTCAGAATGAACTGGGAGTCCATGACTAATCTCAAAGTGCATTGGTAGACAACCAAATCTAAGAATGAGCTGGGGAGACAGTTTCTAATCTCAGAATGAACTGGGAGATCATGACTAATCTCAAAATGAAATGGGAGACCACCTAATCTTAGAATGAGCTGGGAGACATTTTCGAATCTCAGAATGAACTGGGAGACCATGACTAATCTGAAAATGAATTTGGAGACCACCTAATCTCAGAATGAGCTAGGAGGCAATTTATAATCTACACGAATGAACTGGGAGATCATGACTAATCTCAAAGTGAATTGGGAGACCACCTAATATCATGAATGAGCTAGGAGACAATTTATAATTTCAGAATGAACTGGGAGACAATGACTAATCTCAAAATCAATTGGGAGACCTCCTAATCTCAGAATGAGATGGGAGACAATTTTTAATTTCAGAATGAACTGGGAGACCATGACTAATCTCAAATTGAATTGGGAGACCACCTAATCTCAGAATGAGCTGGGGAGACATTTTCTAATCTCAAAATGAACTAGGAGTCCATGACTAATCTCAAAATGCATTGGGAGACCACCTAATCTCAGAATGAGCTGGGGAGACATTTTCTAATCTCAGAATGAACTAGGAGTCCTTGACTAATCACAAAATGCATTGGGAGACCACCTAATCTCAGAATGAGCTGGGGAGACATTTTCTAATCTCAGAATGAACTCGGAGTCCATGACTAATCTCAAAATGCATTGGGAGACCACCTAATCTTAGAATGAGCTGGGGAGACATTTTCTAATCTCAGAATGAACTGGGAGTCCATGACTAATCTCAAAATGCATTGGGAGACCACCTAATCTAAGAATGAGCTGGGGAGACATTTTCTAATCTTAGAATGAACTGGGAGTCCATGACTAATCTGAAAATGGATTGGGAGACCACCTAATCTCAGAATGAGCTGGGAGACATTTTCTAATCTCAGAATGAACTAGGAGTCCATGACTAATCTCAAAATGAATTGGGAGACCACCTAATCTCAGAATGAGTTGGGAGACAATTTCTAATCTCAGAATGAACTAGGAGACGATGACTAATCTCAAAATGAATTAGGAGACCACTGACTAATCTCAAAATGATGTAGGAGACAATTTCTAATCTAAGAATGAGCTGGGAGACTATGATCTAATCTCAGAATGAACATAGGAGACCATGACTAATCTCAAAATGAATTGGGAGACCACCTAATCTCAGAATGAGCTGGGAGACAATTTCTAATCTCAGAATGAACTGGGAGTCCATGACTAATCTCAAACTGCATTGGGAGACCACCTAATCTCAGAATGAGCTGGGGAGTCATTTTCTAATCTCAGAATGAACTGGGAGTCCATGACTAATCTCAAAATGCATTGGGAGACCACCTAATCTCAGAATGAGCTGGGGAGACATTTTCTAATCTCAGAATGAACTGGGAGTCCATGACTAATCTCAAAATGCATTGGGAGACCACCTAATCTCAGAATGAGCTGGGGAGACAATTTCTAATCTCAGAATGAACTGGGAGTCCATGACTAATCTCAAATTGAATTGGGAGACCACCTAATCTCAGAATGAGCTGGGGAGACATTTTCTAATCTCAGAATGAACTGGGAGTCCATGACTAATCTCAAAATGCATTGGGAGACCACCTAATCTCAGAATGAGCTGGGGAGACATTTTCTAATCTCAGAATGAACTAGGAGTCCATGACTAATCTCAAAATGAATTGGGAGACCACCTAATCTCAGAATGAGCTGGGGAGACATTTTCTAATCTCAGAATGAACTGGGAGTCCATGACTAATCTCAAAATGCATTGGGAGACCACCTAATCTCAGAATGAGCTGGGGAGACATTTTCTAATCTCAGAATGAACTGGGAGTCCATGACTAATCTCAAAATGCATTGGGAGACCACCTAATCTCAGAATGAGCTGGGGAGACATTTTCTAATCTCAGAATGAACTGGGAGTCCATGACTAATCTCAAAATGCATTGGGAGACCACCTAATCTCAGAATGAGCTGGGGAGACATTTTCTAATCTCAGAATGAACTGGGAGTCCATGACTAATCTCAAAATGCATTGGGAGACCACCTAATCTCAGAATGAGCTGGGGAGACATTTTCTAATCTCAGAATGAACTAGGAGTCCATGACTAATCTCAAAATGCATTGGGAGACCACCTAATCTCAGAATGAGCTGGGAGACATTTTCTAATCTCAGAATGAACTGGGAGTCGATGACTAATCTCAAATTGAATTGGGAGACCACCTAATCTCAGAATGAGCTGGGGAGACATTGTCTAATCTCAGAATGAACTGGGAGTCCATGACTAATCTCAAAATGCATTGGGAGACCACCTAATCTCAGAATGAGCTGGGGAGACATTTTCTAATCTCAGAATGAACTGGGAGTCCATGACTAATCTCAAAATGCATTGGGAGACCACCTAATCTCAGAATGAGCTGGGGAGACATTTTCTAATCTCAGAATGAACTGGGAGTCCATGACTAATCTCAAAATGCATTGGGAGACCACCTAATCTCAGAATGAGCTGGGGAGACATTTTCTAATCTCAGAATGAACTGGGAGTCCATGAATAATCTCAAAATGGATTGGGAGACCACCTAATCTCAGAATGAGCTGGGGAGACATTTTCTAATCTCAATAATGAACTAGGAGTCCATGACTAATCTCAAAATGCATTGGGAGACCACCTAATCTCAGAATGAGCTGGGAGACATTTTCTAATCTCAGAATGAACTGGGAGTCGATGACGAACCTCAAAATGCATTGGGAGACCACCTAATCTCACAATGAGTTGGGAGAAAATTTCTAATATCAAAATAAAGTAGGAGACCATGACTATTCTCAAATTGAATTGGGAGACCACTTAATCTCAGAATGAGCTAGGAGACAATTTCTAATCTAAGAATGAACTGGGAGACTATGACTAATCTCAATATGAACTAGGAGACCATGACTGATCTCAAAATGAATTTGGAAGCCACCTAATCTTAGAATGAGCTGGGAGACCATTTCTAATCTCAGAATGAACTGGGAGACCATGACTAATCTCAAAATGAAATGGGAGACCACCTAATCTTAGAATGAGCTGGGAGACATTTTCGAATCTCAGAATTAACTGGGAGACCATGACTAATCTGAAAATGAATTTGGAGACCACCTAATCTCAAAATGAGCTAGGAGACAATTTATAATCTAACGATGAACTGGGAGATCATGACTAATCTCAAAGTTAATTGGGAGACCACCTAATATATGAATGAGCTAGGAGATAATTTATAATTTCAGAATGAACTGGGAGACAATGACTAATCTCAAAATCAATTGGGAGACCTCCTAATCTCAGAATGAGATGGGAGACAATTTTTAATTTCAGAATGAACTGGGAGACCATGACTAATCTCAAATTGAATTGGGAGACCACCTAATCTCAGAATGAGCTGGGGAGACATTTTCTAATCTCAAAATGAACTAGGAGTCCATGACTAATCTCAAAATGCATTGGGAGACCACCTAATCTCAAAATGAGTTGGGGAGACATTTTCTAATCTCAGAATGAACTAGGAGTCCTTGACTAATCACAAAATGCATTGGGAGACCACCTAATCTCAGAATGAGCTGGGGAGACATTTTCTAATCTCAGAATGAACTCGGAGTCCATGACTAATCTCAAAATGCATTGGGAGACCACCTAATCTTAGAATGAGCTGGGGAGACATTTTATAATCTTATAATGAACTGGGAGTCCATGACTAATCTAAAAATGGATTGGTAGACCACCTAATCTAAGAATGAGCTGGGGAGACATTTTCTAATCTCAGAATGAACTGGGAGTCCGTGACTAATCTCAAAATGCATTGGGAGACCACCGAATCTCAGAATGAGTTGGGAGAAAATTTCTAATATCAAAATGAAGTAGGAGACCATGACTATTCTAAAATTGAATTGGGAGACCACTTAATCTCAGAATGACGTAGGAGACAATTTCTAATCTAAGAATGAACTGGGAGACGATGACTAATCTCAAAATGAACAAGGAGACCATGACTAATCACAAAATGAATTGGGAAGCCACCTAATCTTAGAATGAGCCGGTAGACAATTTCTAATCTCAGAATGAAGTGGGAGAACATGACTAATCTCAAACTGAATTGGGAGACCACCTAATCTCAGAATGAGCTGGGGAGTCATTTTCTAATCTCAGAATGAACTGGGTGTCCATGAGTAATCTCAAAGTGCATTGGGAGACAACCAAATCTAAGAATGAGCTGGGGAGACAGTTTCTAATCTCAGAATGAACTGGGAGTCTATGACTAATCTCAAAATGCATTGGGAGACCACCTAATCTCAGAATGAGCTGGGGAGACATTTTCTAATCTCAGAATGAACTGGGAGTCGATGACTAATCTCAAAATGCATTGGGAGACCACCTAATCTCAGAATGAGCTGGGGAGACATTTTCTAATCTCAGAATGAAGTAGGAGTCCATGACTAATCTCAAATTGAATTGGGAGACCACCTAATCTCAGAATGAGCTGGGGAGACAATTTCTAATCTCAGAATGAACTGGGAGTCCATGACTAATCTCAAAATGCATTGGGAGACCACCTAATCTCAGAATGAGCTGGGGAGACATTTTCTAATATCAGAATGAACTGGGAGTCCATGACTAATCTCAAAATGCATTGGGAGACCACCTAATCTAAGAATGAGCTGGGGAGACATTTTCTAATCTCAGAATGAACTGGGAGTCCATGACTAATCTCAAAATGCATTGGGAGACCACCTAATCTCAGAATGAGCTGGGGAGACATTTTCTAATCTCAGAATGAACTAGGAGTCCATGACTAATCTCAAAATGAATTGGGAGACCACCTAATCTCAGAATGAGCTGAGGAGACATTTTCTAATCTCAGAATGAACTGGGAGTCCATGACTAATCTCAAAATGCATTGGGAGACCACCTAATCTCAGAATGAGCTGGGGAGACATTTTCTAATCTCAGAATGAACTGGGAGTCCATGACTAATCTCAAAATGCATTGGGAGACCACCTAATCTCAGAATGAGCTGGGGAGACATTTTCTAATCTCAGAATGAACTAGGAGTCCATGACTAATCTCAAAATGCATTGGGAGACCACCTAATCTCAGAATGAGCTGGGGAGACATTTTCTAATCTCAGAATGAACTAGGAGTCCATGACTAATCTCAAAATGCATTGGGAGACCACCTAATCTCAGAATGAGCTGGGGAGACATTTTCTAATCTCAGAATGAACTGGGAGTCCATGACTAATCTCAAAATGCATTGGGAGACCACCTAATCTCAGAATGAGCTGGGGAGACATTTTCTAATCTCAGAATGAACTGGGAGTCCATGACTAATCTCAAAATGCATTGGGAGACCATCTAATCTCAGAATGAGCTGGGGAGATATTTTCTAATCTCAGAATGAACTGGGAGTCCATGACTAATCTAAAAATGCATTGGGAGACCACCTAATCTCAGAATGAGCTGGGGAGACATTTTCTAATCTCAGAATGAACTGGGAGTCGATGACTAACCTCAAATTGAATTGGGAGACCACCTAATCTCAGAATGAGCTGGGGAGACATTTTCTAATCTCAGAATGAACTGGGAGTCCATGACTAATCTCAAAATGCATTGGGAGACCACCTAATCTCAGAATGAGCTGGGGAGACATTGTCTAATATCAGAATGAACTGGGAGTCCATGACTAATCTCAAAATACATTGGGAGACCACCTAATCTCAGAATGAGCTGGGGAGACATTTTCTAATCTCAGAGTGAACTGGGAGTCCATGACTAATCTCAAAATGGATTGGGAGACCACCTAATTTAAGAATGAGCTGGGGAGACATTTTCTAATCTCAGTATGAACTAGGAGTCCATGACTAATATCAAAATGCATTGGGAGACCACCTAATCTCAGAATGAGGTGGGGAGACATTTTCTAATCTCAGAATGAACTGGGAGTCGATGACGAACCTCAAAATGCATTGGGAGACGACCTAATCTCACAATGAACTGGGAGTCGATGACTAATCTAAAAATGCTTTGGGAGACAACTAAATCTCAGAATGAGCTGGGGAGACATTTTTTAATCTCAGAATGAAATGGAAGTCGATGACTAACCTCAAATTGAATTGGGCGACCACCTAATCTCAGAATGAGCTGGGGAGACATTATCTAATCTCAGAATGAACTGGGAGTCCATGACTAATCTCAAAATGCATTGGGAGACCACCTAATCTCAGAATGAGCTGGGGAGACATTTTCTAATCTCAGAATGAACTAGGAGTCCATGACTAATCTCAAAATGCATTGGGAGACCACCTAATCTCAGAATGAGCTGGGGAGACATTTTCTAATCTCAGAATGAACTGGGAGTCCATGACTAATCTCAAAATGCATTGGGAGACAACCTAATCTCAGAATGAGCTGGGGAGACATTTTCTAATCTCAGAATGAACTGGGAGTCCATGACTAATCTCAAAATGAATTGGGAGACCACCTAATCTCAGAATGAGCTGGGGAGACATTTTCTAATCTCAGAATGAACTGGGTGTCCATGACTAATCTCAAAATGCATTGGGAGACCACCTAATCTCAGAATGAGCTGGGGAGACATTTTCTAATATCAGAATGAACTAGCGAGTCCATGACTAATCTCAAAATGCATTGGGAGACCACCTAATCTCAGAATGAGCTGGGGAGACATTTTCTAATCTCAGAATGAACTGGGAGTCCATGACTAATCTCAAAATGCATTGGGAGACCACCTAATCTCAGAATGAGCTGGGAGACATTTTCTAATCTCAGAATGAACTCGGAGTCGATGACTAATCTCAAAATGCATTGGGAGACCACCTAATCTCAGAATGAGCTGGGGAGATATTTTCTAATCTCAGAATGAACTGGGAGTCCATGACTAATCTAAAAATGCATTGGGAGACCACCTAATCTCAGAATGAGCTGGGGAGACATTTTCTAATCTTAGAATGAACTAGGAGTCGATGACTAATCTCAAAATGCATTGGGAGACCATCTAATCTCAGAATGAGTTGGGGAGATATTTTCTAATCTCAGAATGAACTGGGAGTCGATGACTAATCTAAAAATGCATTGGGAGACCACCTAATCTCAGAATGAGCTGGGGAGACATTTTCTAATCTTAGAATCAACTAGGAGTCGATGACTAATCTCAAAATGCATTGGGAGACCATCTAATCTCAGAATGAGTTGGGGAGATATTTTCTAATCTCAGAATGAACTGGGAGTCGATGACTAATCTAAAAATGCATTGGGAGACAACCTAATCTCAGAATGATCTGGGGAGACATTGTCTAATCTAAGAATGAACTGGGAGTCCATGACTAATTTCAAAATGCATTGGGAGACCACATAATCTCAGAATTAGCTGGGGAGACATTGTCTAATATCAGAATGAACTGCGAGTCCATGACTAATCTCAAAATGCATTGGGAGACCAGCTAATCTCAGAATGAGCTGGGGAGACATTTTCTAATCTCATAATGAACTGGGAGTCCATGACTAATCTCAAAATGAATTCGGAGACCACCTAATCTTAGAATGAGCTGGGGAGTCATTTTCAAATCTCAGAATGAACTTGGTGTCCATGACTAATCTCAAAATGCATTGGGAGACCACCTAATCTCAGAATGGGCTGGGGAGACATTTTCTAATCTCAGAATGAACTGGGAGTCCATGACTAATCTAAAAATGCATTGGGAGAACACCTAATCTCAGAATGAGCTGGGGAGACATTTTCAAATCTTAGAATGAAGTAGGAGTCGATGACAAATCTCAAAATGCTTTGGGAGACAATCTAATCTCAGAATGAGCTGGGGAGATATTTTCTAATCTCGGAATGAACTGGGAGTCCATGACTAATCTAAAAATGCATTGGCAGACCACCTAATACTCAGAATGAGCTGGGGAGACATTTTCTAATCTTATAATGAACTAGGAGTCTATGACTAATCTCAAAATGCATTGGGAGACCATCTAATCTCAGAATGAGCTGGGGAGATATTTTCTAATCTCAGAATGAACTGGGAGTCCATGACTAATCTCAAAATGCATTGGGAGACAACCTAATCTCAGAATGAGCTGGGGAGACATTTTCTAATCTTAGAATGAACTAGGAGTCGATGACTAATCTCAAAATGCATTGGGAGACCATCTAATCTCAGAATGAGCTGGGGAGATATTTTCTAATCTCAGAATGAACTGGGAGTCCATGACTAATCTAAAAATGCATTGGGAGACCACCTAATCTCAGAATGAGCTGGGGAGACATTTTCTAATCTCAGAATGAACTGGGAGTCCATGACTAATCTCAAAATGCATTGGGAGACCACCTAATCTCAGAATGAGCTGGGGAGATATTTTCTAATCTCAGAATGAACTGGGAGTCGATGACAAACCTCAAATTGAATTGGGAGACCACCTAATCTCAGAATGAGCTGGGGAGACATTGTCTAATCTAAGAATGAACTGGGTGTCCATGACTAATCTCAAAATACATTGGGAGACCACCTGATCTCAGAATGAGCTGGGGAGACATTTTCTAGTCTTAGAATGAACTAAGAGTCGATGACTAATCTCAAAATGCATTGGGAGACCATCTAATCTCAGAATGAGTTGGGGAGATATTTTCTAATCTCAGAATGAACTGGGAGTCGATGACTAATCTAAAAATGCATTGGGGGACAACCTAATCTCAGAATGATCTGGAGAGACATTTTCTAATCTCAGAATGAAGTGGGAGTCGATGACAAACCTCAAATTGAATTGGGAGACCACCTAATCTCAGAATGAGCTGGGGAGACATTGTCTAATCTAAGAATGAACTGGGTGTCCATGACTAATCTCAAAATGCATTGGGAGACCACATAATCTCAGAATGAGCTGGGGAGACATTGTCTAATCTCAGAATGAACTGCGAGTCCATGACTAATCTCAAAATGCATTGGGAGACCACCTAATCTAAGAATGAGCTGGGAGACATTTTCTAATCTCAGAATGAACTGGGAGTCCATGACTAATCTCAAAATGCATTGGGAGACCACCTAATCTCAGAATGAGCTGGGGAGACATTTTCTAATCTCAGAATGAACTCGGAGTCGATGACTAATCTCAAAATGCATTGGGAGACCATCTAATCTCAGAATGAGCTGGGAGATATTTTCTAATCTCAGAATGAACTGGGAGTCCATGACTAATCTAAAAATGCATTGGGAGACCACCTAATCTCAGAATGAGCTGGGGAGACATTTTCTAATCTTAGAATGAACTAGGAGTCGATGACTAATCTCAAAATGCATTGGGAGACCATCTAATCTCAGAATGAGTTGGGGAGATATTTTCTAATCTCAGAATGAACTGGGAGTCGATGACTAATCTAAAAATGCATTGGGAGACCACCTAATCTCAGAATGAGCTGGGGAGACATTTTCTAATCTTAGAATCAACTAGGAGTCGATGACTAATCTCAAAATGCATTGGGAGACCATCTAATCTCAGAATGAGTTGGGGAGATATTTTCTAATCTCAGAATGAACTGGGAGTCGATGACTAATCTAAAAATGCATTGGGAGACAACCTAATCTCAGAATGATCTGGGGAGACATTGTCTAATCTAAGAATGAACTGGGAGTCCATGACTAATCTCAAAATGCATTGGGAGACCACATAATCTCAGAATTAGCTGGGGAGACATTGTCTAATATCAGAATGAACTGCGAGTCCATGACTAATCTCAAAATGCATTGGGAGACCAGCTAATCTCAGAATGAGCTGGGGAGACATTTTCTAATCTCATAATGAACTGGGAGTCCATGACTAATCTCAAAATGAATTGGGAGACCACCTAATCTTAGAATGAGCTGGGGAGTCATTTTCAAATCTCAGAATGAACTTGGTGTCCATGACTAATCTCAAAATGCATTGGGAGACCACCTAATCTCAGAATGGGCTGGGGAGACATTTTCTAATCTCAGAATGAACTGGGAGTCCATGACTAATCTAAAAATGCATTGGGAGAACACCTAATCTCAGAATGAGCTGGGGAGACATTTTCAAATCTTAGAATGAAGTAGGAGTCGATGACAAATCTCAAAATGCTTTGGGAGACAATCTAATCTCAGAATGAGCTGGGGAGATATTTTCTAATCTCGGAATGAACTGGGAGTCCATGACTAATCTAAAAATGCATTGGCAGACCACCTATATCTCAGAATGAGCTGGGGAGACATTTTCTAATCTTAGAATGAACTAGGAGTCTATGACTAATCTCAAAATGCATTGGGAGACCATCTAATCTCAGAATGAGCTGGGGAGATATTTTCTAATCTCAGAATGAACTGGGAGTCCATGACTAATCTAAAAATGCATTGGGAGACAACCTAATCTCAGAATGATCTGGGAGACATTTTCTAATCTCAGAATGAACTGGGAGTCGATGACAAACCTCAAATTGAATTGGGAGACCACCTAATCTCAGAATGAGCTGGGAGACATTGTTCTAATCTCAAGAATGAACTGGGTGTCCATGACTAATCTCAAAATACATTGGGAGACCACCTGATCTCAGAATGAGCTGGGGAGACATTTTCTAGTCTTAGAATGAACTAAGAGTCGATGACTAATCTCAAAATGCATTGGGAGACCATCTAATCTCAGAATGAGTTGGGGAGATATTTTCTAATCTCAGAATGAACTGGGAGTCGATGACTAATCTAAAAATGCATTGGGAGACAACCTAATCTCAGAATGATCTGGAGAGACATTTTCTAATCTCAGAATGAAGTGGGAGTCGATGACAAACCTCAAATTGAATTGGGAGACCACCTAATCTCAGAATGAGCTGGGGAGACATTGTCTAATCTAAGAATGAACTGGGAGTCCATGACTAATCTCAAAATGCATTGGGAGACCACCATAATCTCAGAATGAGCTGGGGAGACATTGTCTAATATCAGAATGAACTGCGAGTCCATGACTAATCTCAAAATGCATTGGGAGACCACCTGATCTAAGAATGAGCTGGGGAGACATTTTCTAATCTCAGAATGAACTGGGAGTCCATGACTAATCTCAAAATGCATTGGGAGACCACCTAATCTCAGAATGAGCTGGGGAGACATTTTCTAATCTTAGAATGAACTCGGAGTCGATGACTAAGCTCAAAATGCATTGGGAGACCATCTAATCTCAGAATGAGCTGGGGAGATATTTTCTAATCTCAGAATGAACTGGGAGTCCATGACTAATCTAAAAATGCATTGGGAGACCACCTAATCTCAGAATGAGCTGGGGAGACATTTTCTAATCTTAGAATGAACTAGGAGTCGATGACTAATCTCAAAATGCATTGGGAGACCATCTAATCTCAGAATGAGTTGGGGAGATATTTTCTAATCTCAGAATGAACTGGGAGTCGATGACTAATCTAAAAATGCATTGGGAGACCACCTAATCTCAGAATGAGCTGGGGAGACATTTTCTAATCTTAGAATCAACTAGGAGTCGATGACTAATCTCAAAATACATTGGGAGACCATCTAATCTCAGAATGAGTTGGGGAGATATTTTCTAATCTCAGAATGAACTGGGAGTCGATGACTAATCTAAAAATGCATTGGGAGACAACCTAATCTCAGAATGATCTGGGGAGACATTGTCTAATCTAAGAATGAACTGGGAGTCCATGACTAATCTCAAAATGCATTGGGAGACCACATAATCTCAGAATTAGCTGGGAGACATTGTCTAATATCAGAATGAACTGCGAGTCCATGACTAATCTCAAAATGCATTGGGAGACCACCTGATCTCAGAATGAGCTGGGGAGACATTTTCTAATCTCAGAATGAACTGGGAGTCCATGACTAATCTCAAAATGAATTGGGAGACCACCTAATCTTAGAATGAGCTGGGGAGTCATTTTCAAATCTCAGAATGAACTTGGTGTCCATGACTAATCTCAAAATGCATTGGGAGACCACCTAATCTCAGAATGGGCTGGGGAGACATTTTCTAATCTCAGAATGAACTGGGAGTCCATGACTAATCTAAAAATGCATTGGGAGAACACCTAATCTCAGAATGAGCTGGGGAGACATTTTCTAATCTTAGAATGAAGTAGGAGTCGATGACAAATCTCAAAATGCTTTGGGAGACCATCTAATCTCAGAATGAGCTGGGGAGATATTTTCTAATCTCGGAATGAACTGGGAGTCCATGACTAATCTAAAAATGCATTGGCAGACCACCTATATCTCAGAATGAGCTGGGGAGACATTTTCTAATCTTAGAATGAACTAGGAGTCGATGACTAATCTCAAAATGCATTGGGAGACCATCTAATCTCAGAATGAGCTGGGAGATATTTTCTAATCTCAGAATGAACTGGGAGTCCATGACTAATCTAAAAATGCATTGGCCGACAACCTAATCTCAGAATGAGCTGGGGAGACATTTTCTAATCTTAGAATGAACTAGGAGTCGATGACTAATCTCAAAATGCATTGGGAGACCATCTAATCTCAGAATGAGCTGGGGAGAAATTTTCTAATCTCAGAATGAACTTGGAGTCCATGACTAATCTAAAAATGCATTGGGAGACCACCTAATCTCAGAATGAGCTGGGGAGACATTTTCTAATCTGAAAATGAACTAGGAGTCGATGACTAATCTCAAAATGCATTGGGAGACCATCTAATCTCAGAATGAGTTGGGGAGATATTTTCTAATCTCAGAATGAACTGGGAGTCCATGACTAATCTAAAAATGCATTGGGAGACCACCTAATCTCAGAATGAGCTGGGGAGACATTTTCTAATCTTAGAATGAACTAGGAGTCGATGACTAATCTCAAAATGCATTGGGAGACCATCTAATCTCAGAATGAGTTGGGGAGATATTTTCTAATCTCAGAATGAACTGGGAGTCGATGACTAATCTCAAAATGCATTGGGAGACAACCTAATCTCAGAATGATCTGGGGAGACATTGTCTAATCTAAGAATGAACTGGGAGTCCATGACTAATCTCAAAATGCATTGGGAGACCACATAATCTCAGAATGAGCTGGGGAGACATTGTCTAATATCAGAATGAACTTCGAGTCCATGACTAATCTCAAAATGCATTGGGAGACCACCTGATCTCAGAATGAGCTGGGGAGACATTTTCTAATCTCAGAATGAACTGGGAGTCCATGACTAATCTCAAAATGAATTGGGAGACCACCTAATCTTAGAATGAGCTGGGGAGTCATTTTCAAATCTCAGAATGAACTGGGTGTCCATGACTAATCTCAAAATGCATTGGGAGACCACCTAATCTCAGAATGGGCTGGGGAGACATTTTCTAATCTCAGAATGAACTGGGAGTCCATGACTAATCTAAAAATGCATTGGGAGACCACCTAATCTCAGAATGAGCTGGGGAGACATTTTCTAATCTTAGAATGAACTAGGAGTCGATGACTAATCTCAAAATGCATTGGGAGACCACCTAATCTCAGAATGAGCTGGGGAGATATTTTCTAATCTCAGAATGAACTGGGAGTCCATGACTAATCTCAAAATGCATTGGGAGACCACCTAATCTCATAATGAGCTGGGGAGACATTTTCTAATCTTAGAATGAACTAGGAGTCGATGACTAATCTCAGAATGCATTGGGAGACCATCTAATCTCAGAATGAGCTGGGGAGATGTTTTCCTATCTCAGAATGAACTGGGAGTGCATGACTAATCTCAAAATGCATTGGGAGACTATCTAATCTCAGAATGAGTTGGGGAGATATTTTCTAATCTCAGAATGAACTGGGAGTCGACGACTAATCTAAAAAGGCTTTCGGAGAAACACCTAATCTCAGAATGATCTGGGGAGACATTTTCTAATCTCAGAATGAACTGGGAGTCGATGACAAACCTCAAATTGAATTGGGAGACCACCTAATCTCAGAATGAGCTGGGGAGACATTGTCTAATCTAAGAATGAACTGGGAGTCCATGACTAATCTCAAAATACATTGGGAGACCACATAATCTCAGAATGAGCTGGGGAGACATTTTCTAATCTCAGAATGAACTGGTAGTCCATGACTAATCCCAAAATAAATTGGGAGACCACCTAATCTTAGAATGAGCTGGGGAGTCATTTTCAAATCTCAGAATGAACTGGGTGTCCATGACTAATCTCAAAATGCATTGGGAGACCACCTAATCTCAGAATGGGCTGGGGAGACATTTTCTAATCTCAGAACGAACTGGGAGTCCATGACTAATCTAAAAATGCATTGGGAGACCACCTAATCTCAGAATGAGCTGGGGAGACATTTTCTAATCTTAGAATGAACTAGGAGTCGATGACTAATCTCAAAATGCATTGGGAGGCCATCTAATCTCAGGAATGAGCTGGGGAGATATTTTCTAATCTCGGAATGAACTGGGAGTCCATGACTAATCTAAAAATGCATTGGCAGACCACCTAATCTCAGAATGAGCTGGGGAGACATTTTCTAATCTTAGAATGAACTAGGAGTCGATGACTAATCTCAAAATGCATTGGGAGACCATCTAATCTCAGAATGAGCTGGGAGATATTTTCTAATCTCAGAATGAACTGGGAGTCCACTGACTAATCTAAAAATGCATTGGGAGACCACCTAATCTCAGAATGAGCTGGGAGACATTTTCTAATCTTAGAATGAACTAGGAGTCGATGACTAATCTCAAAATGCATTGGGAGACCATCTAATCTCAGAATGAGTTGGGGAGATATTTTCTAATCTCAGAATGAACTGGGAGTCGATGACTAATCTAACAATGAATTGGGAGACAACCTAATCTCAGAATGATCTGGGGAGACATTTTCTAATCTCAGACTAAACTTGGAGTCCATGACTAATCTAAAAATGCATTGGGAGACCACCTAATCTCAGAATGAGCTGGGGAGACAATTTCTAATCTGAGAATGAACTAGGAGTCGATGACTAATCTCAAAATGCATTGGGAGACCATCTAATCTCAGAATGAGCTGGGGAGATATTTTATAATCTCAGAATGAACTGGGAGTCCATGACTAATCTCAAAATGCATTGGGAGACCACCTAATCTCAGAATGAGCTGGGGAGACATTTTCTAATCTCAGAATGAACTGGGAGTCCATGACTAATCTCAAAATGCATTGGGAGACCACCTAATCTCAGAATGAGCTGGGAGTATTTTCTAATCTCAGAATGAACTGGGAGTCCATGACTAATCTCAAAATGCATTGGGAGACCCTAATCTTAGAATGAGCTGGGGAGACATTTTCTAATCTCAGAATGAACTGGGAGTCCATGACTAATCTCAAAATGCATTGGGAGACCACCTAATCTCAGAATGAGCTGGGGAGACATTTTCTAATCTTAGAATGAACTCGGAGTCGATGACTAAGCTCAAAATGCATTGGGAGACCATCTAATCTCAGAATGAGCTGGGGAGATATTTTCTAATCTCAGAATGAACTGGGAGTCCATGACTAATCTAAAAATGCATTGGGAGACCACCTAATCTCAGAATGAGCTGGGGAGACATTTTCTAATCTTAGAATGAACTAGGAGTCGATGACTAATCTCAAAATGCATTGGGAGAACATCTAATCTCAGAATGAGTTGGGGAGATATTTTCTAATCTCAGAATGAACTGGGAGTCGATGACTAATCTAAAAATGCATTGGGAGACCACCTAATCTCAGAATGAGCTGGGGAGACATTTTCTAATCTTAGAATCAACTAGGAGTCGATGACTAATCTCAAAATACATTGGGAGACCATCTAATCTCAGAATGAGTTGGGGAGATATTTTCTAATCTCAGAATGAACTGGGAGTCGATGACTAATCTAAAAATGCATTGGGAGACAACCTAATCTCAGAATGATCTGGGGAGACATTGTCTAATCTAAGAATGAACTGGGAGTCCATGACTAATTTCAAAATGCATTGGGAGACCACATAATCTCAGAATTAGCTGGGGAGACATTGTCTAATATCAGAATGAACTGCGAGTCCATGACTAATCTCAAAATGCATTGGGAGACCAGCTGATCTCAGAATGAGCTGGGGAGACATTTTCTAATCTCATAATGAACTGGGAGTCCATGACTAATCTCAAAATGAATTCGGAGACCACCTAATCTTAGAATGAGCTGGGGAGTCATTTTCAAATCTCAGAATGAACTTGGTGTCCATGACTAATCTCAAAATGCATTGGGAGACCACCTAATCTCAGAATGGGCTGGGGAGACATTTTCTAATCTCAGAATGAACTGGGAGTCCATGACTAATCTAAAAATGCATTGGGAGAACACCTAATATCAGAATGAGCTGGGGAGACATTTTCAAATCTTAGAATGAAGTAGGAGTCGATGACAAATCTCAAAATGCTTTGGGAGACAATCTAATCTCAGAATGAGCTGGGGAGATATTTTCTAATCTCGGAATGAACTGGGAGTCCATGACTAATCTAAAAATGCATTGGCAGACCACCTATACTCAGAATGAGCTGGGGAGACATTTTCTAATCTTATAATGAACTAGGAGTCTATGACTAATCTCAAAATGCATTGGGAGACCATCTAATCTCAGAATGAGCTGGGGAGATATTTTCTAATCTCAGAATGAACTGGGAGTCCATGACTAATCTAAAAATACATTGGCCGACAACCTAATCTCAGAATGAGCTGGGGAGACATTTTCTAATCTTAGAATGAACTAGGAGTCGATGACTAATCTCAAAATGCATTGGGAGACCATCTAATCTCAGAATGAGCTGGGGAGAAATTTTCTAATCTCAGAATGAACTTGGAGTCCATGACTAATCTAAAAATGCATTGGGAGACCACCTAATCTCAGAATGAGCTGGGGAGACATTTTCTAATCTGAAAATGAACTAGGAGTCGATGACTAATCACAAAATGCATTGGGAGACCATCTAATCTCAGAATGAGTTGGGGAGATATTTTCTAATCTCAGAATGAACTAGGAGTCCATGACTAATCTAAAAATGCATTGGGAGACCACCTAATCTAAGAATGAGCTGGGGAGACATTTTCTAATCTTAGAATGAACGAGGAGTCGATGACTAATCTCAAAATGCATTGGGAGACCATCTAATCTCAGAATGAGCTGGGGAGATATTTTCTAATCTCAGAATGAACTGGGAGTCCATGACTAATCTAAAAATGCATTGGGAGACCACCTAATCTCAGAATGAGCTGGGGAGACATTTTCTAATCTTAGAATGAACTAGGAGTCGATGACTAATCTCAAAATGCATTGGGAGACCATCTAATCTCAGAATGAGTTGGGGAGATATTTTCTAATCTCAGAATGAACTGGGAGTCGATGACTAATCTAACAATGAATTGGGAGACAACCTAATCTCAGAATGATCTGGGGAGACATTTTCTAATCTCAGACTAAACTTGGAGTCCATGACTAATCTAAAAATGCATTGGGAGACCACCTAATCTCAGAATGAGCTGGGGAGACAATTTCTAATCTGAGAATGAACAAGGAGTCGATGACTAATCTCAAAATGCATTGGGAGACCATCTAATCTCAGAATGAGCTGGGGAGATATTTTATAATCTCAGAATGAACTGGGAGTCCATGACTAATCTCAAAATGCATTGGGAGACCACCTGATCTCAGAATGAGCTGGGGAGACATTTTCTAATCTCAGAATGAACTAGGAGTCCATGACTAATCTCAAAATGCATTGGGAGACCATCTAATCTCAGAATGAGTTGGGGAGATATTTTCTAATCTCAGAATGAACTGGGAGTCGATGACTAATCTAACAATGAATTGGGAGACAACCTAATCTCAGAATGATCTGGGGAGACATTTTCTAATCTCAGACTAAACTTGGAGTCCATGACTAATCTAAAAATGCATTGGGAGACCACCTAATCTCAGAATGAGCTGGGGAGACAATTTCTAATCTGAGAATGAACAAGGAGTCGATGACTAATCTCAAAATGCATTGGGAGACCATCTAATCTCAGAATGAGCTGGGGAGATATTTTATAATCTCAGAATGAACTGGGAGTCCATGACTAATCTCAAAATGCATTGGGAGACCACCTGATCTCAGAATGAGCTGGGGAGACATTTTCTAATCTCAGAATGAACTATGAGTCCATGACTAATCTCAAAATAAATTGGGAGACCACCTAATCTTAGAATGAGCTGGGGAGTCATTTTCAAATCTCAGAATGAACTGGGTGTCCATGACTAATCTCAAAATACATTGGGAGACCACCTGATCTCAGAATGAGCTGGGGAGACATTTTCTAGTCTTAGAATGAACTAAGAGTCGATGACTAATCTCAAAATGCATTGGGAGACCATCTAATCTCAGAATGAGTTGGGGAGATATTTTCTAATCTTAGAATGAACTGGGAGTCGATGACTAATCTAAAAATGCATTGGCGGACAACCTAATCTCAGAATGATCTGGAGAGACATTTTCTAATCTCAGAATGAAGTGGGAGTCGATGACAAACCTCAAATTGAATTGGGAGACCACCTAATCTCAGAATGAGCTGGGGAGACATTGTCTAATCTAAGAATGAACTGGGTGTCCATGACTAATCTCAAAATGCATTGGGAGACCACATAATCTCAGAATGAGCTGGGGAGACATTGTCTAATATCAGAATGAACTGCGAGTCCATGACTAATCTCAAAATGCATTGGGAGACCACCTGATCTAAGAATGAGCTGGGGAGACATTTTCTAATCTCAGAATGAACTGGGAGTCCATGACTAATCTCAAAATGCATTGGGAGACCACCTAATCTCAGAATGAGCTGGGGAGACATTTTCTAATCTTAGAATGAACTCGGAGTCGATGACTAAGCTCAAAATGCATTGGGAGACCATCTAATCTCAGAATGAGCTGGGAGATATTTTCTAATCTCAGAATGAACTGGGAGTCCATGACTAATCTAAAAATGCATTGGGAGACCACCTAATCTCAGAATGAGCTGGGGAGACATTTTCTAATCTTAGAATAAACTAGGAGTCGATGACTAATCTCAAAATGCATTGGGAGAACATCTAATCTCAGAATGAGTTGGGGAGATATTTTCTAATCTCAGAATGAACTGGGAGTCGATGACTAATCTAAAAATGCATTGGGAGACCACCTAATCTCAGAATGAGCTGGGGAGACATTTTCTAATCTTAGAATCAACTAGGAGTCGATGACTAATCTCAAAATACATTGGGAGACCATCTAATCTCAGAATGAGTTGGGGAGATATTTTCTAATCTCAGAATGAACTGGGAGTCGATGACTAATCTAAAAATGCATTGGGAGACAACCTAATCTCAGAATGATCTGGGGAGACATTGTCTAATCTAAGAATGAACTGGGAGTCCATGACTAATTTCAAAATGCATTGGGAGACCACATAATCTCAGAATTAGCTGGGGAGACATTGTCTAATATCAGAATGAACTGCGAGTCCATGACTAATCTCAAAATGCATTGGGAGACCAGCTGATCTCAGAATGAGCTGGGGAGACATTTTCTAATCTCATAATGAACTGGGAGTCCATGACTAATCTCAAAATGAATTCGGAGACCACCTAATCTTAGAATGAGCTGGGGAGTCATTTTCAAATCTCAGAATGAACTTGGTGTCCATGACTAATCTCAAAATGCATTGGGAGACCACCTAATCTCAGAATGGGCTGGGGAGACATTTTCTAATCTCAGAATGAACTGGGAGTCCATGACTAATCTAAAAATGCATTGGGAGAACACCTAATATCAGAATGAGCTGGGGAGACATTTTCAAATCTTAGAATGAAGTAGGAGTCGATGACAAATCTCAAAATGCTTTGGGAGACAATCTAATCTCAGAATGAGCTGGGGAGATATTTTCTAATCTCGGAATGAACTGGGAGTCCATGACTAATCTAAAAATGCATTGGCAGACCACCTATACTCAGAATGAGCTGGGGAGACATTTTCTAATCTTATAATGAACTAGGAGTCTATGACTAATCTCAAAATGCATTGGGAGACCATCTAATCTCAGAATGAGCTGGGGAGATATTTTCTAATCTCAGAATGAACTGGGAGTCCATGACTAATCTAAAAATACATTGGCCGACAACCTAATCTCAGAATGAGCTGGGGAGACATTTTCTAATCTTAGAATGAACTAGGAGTCGATGACTAATCTCAAAATGCATTGGGAGACCATCTAATCTCAGAATGAGCTGGGGAGAAATTTTCTAATCTCAGAATGAACTTGGAGTCCATGACTAATCTAAAAATGCATTGGGAGACCACCTAATCTCAGAATGAGCTGGGGAGACATTTTCTAATCTGAAAATGAACTAGGAGTCGATGACTAATCACAAAATGCATTGGGAGACCATCTAATCTCAGAATGAGTTGGGGAGATATTTTCTAATCTCAGAATGAACTAGGAGTCCATGACTAATCTAAAAATGCATTGGGAGACCACCTAATCTAAGAATGAGCTGGGGAGACATTTTCTAATCTTAGAATCAACTAGGAGTCGATGACTAATCTCAAAATGCATTGGGAGAACATCTAATTTCAGAATGAGTTGGGGAGATATTTTCTAATCTCAGAATGAACTGGGAGTCGATGACTAATCTAAAAATGCATTGGGAGACAACCTAATCTCAGAATGATCTGGGGAGACATTGTCTAATCTAAGAATGAACTGGGAGTCCATGACTAATCTCAAAATGCATTGGGAGACCACATAATCTCAGAATTAGCTGGGGAGACATTGTCTAATATCAGAATGAACTTCGAGTCCATGACTAATCTCGAAATGCATTGGCAGACCTGCTGATCTCAGAATGAGCTGGGGAGACATTTTCTAATCTCAGAATGAACTGGGAGTCCATGACTAATCTCAAAATGAATTGGGAGACCACCTAATCTTAGAATGAGCTGGGGAGTCATTTTCAAATCTCAGAATGAACTTGGTGTCCATGACTAATCTCAAAATGCATTGGGAGACCACCTAATCTCAGAATGGGCTGGGGAGACATTTTCTAATCTCAGAATGAACTGGGAGTCCATGACTAATCTAAAAATGCATTGGGAGAACACCTAATCTCAGAATGAGCTGGGGAGACATTTTCTAATCTTAGAATGAAGTAGGAGTCGATGACAAATCTCAAAATGCATTGGGAGACCACCTAATCTCAGAATGAGCTGGGGAGATATTTTCTAATCTCAGAATGAACTGGGAGTCCATGACTAATCTCAAAATGCATTGGGAGACCACCTAATCTCATAATGAGCTGGGGAGACATTTTCTAATCTTAGAATGAACTAGGAGTCGATGACTAATCTCAGAATGCATTGGGAGACCATCTAATCTCAGAATGAGCTGGGGAGATGTTTTCCTATCTCAGAATGAACTGGGAGTGCATGACTAATCTCAAAATGCATTGGGAGACTATCTAATCTCAGAATGAGTTGGGGAGATATTTTCTAATCTCAGAATGAACTGGGAGTCGACGACTAATCTAAAAAGACTTTCGGAGAAAACCTAATCTCAGAATGATCTGGGGAGACATTTTCTAATCTCAGAATGAACTGGGAGTCGATGACAAACCTCAAATTGAATTGGGAGACCACCAAATCTCAGAATGAGCTGGGGAGACATTGTCTAATCTAAGAATGAACTGGGAGTCCATGACTAATCTCAAAATACATTGGGAGACCACATAATCTCAGAATGAGCTGGGGAGACATTTTCTAATCTCAGAATGAACTGGTAGTCCATGACTAATCCCAAAATGAATTGGGAGACCACCTAATCTTAGAATGAGCTGGGGAGTCATTTTCAAATCTCAGAATGAACTGGGTGTCCATGACTAATCTCAAAATGCATTGGGAGACCACCTAATCTCAGAATGGGCTGGGGAGACATTTTCTAATCTCAAAACGAACTGGGAGTCCATGACTAATCTAAAAATACATTGGGAGACCACCTAAACTCAGAATGAGCTGGGGAGACATTTTCTAATCTTAGAATGAACTAGGAGTCGATGACTAATCTCAAAATTCATTGGGAGGCCATCTAATCTCAGGAAGAGCGGGAGATATTTTCTAATCTCGGAATGAACTGGGAGTCCATGACTAATCTAAAAATGCATTGGCAGACCACCTAATCTCAGAATGAGCTGGGGAGACATTTTCTAATCTTAGAATGAACGAGGAGTCGATGACTAATCTCAAAATGCATTGGGAGACCATCTAATCTCAGAATGAGCTGGGGAGATATTTTCTAATCTCAGAATGAACTGGGAGTCCATGACTAATCTAAAAATGCATTGGGAGACCACCTAATCTCAGAATGAGCTGGGGAGACATTTTCTAATCTTAGAATGAACTAGGAGTCGATGACTAATCTCAAAATGCATTGGGAGACCATCTAATCTCAGAATGAGTTGGGGAGATATTTTCTAATCTCAGAATGAACTGGGAGTCGATGACTAATCTAACAATGAATTGGGAGACAACCTAATCTCAGAATGATCTGGGGAGACATTTTCTAATCTCAGACTAAACTTGGAGTCCATGACTAATCTAAAAATGCATTGGGAGACCACCTAATCTCAGAATGAGCTGGGGAGACAATTTCTAATCTGAGAATGAACAAGGAGTCGATGACTAATCTCAAAATGCATTGGGAGACCATCTAATCTCAGAATGAGCTGGGGAGATATTTTATAATCTCAGAATGAACTGGGAGTCCATGACTAATCTCAAAATGCATTGGGAGACCACCTGATCTCAGAATGAGCTGGGGAGACATTTTCTAATCTCAGAATGAACTATGAGTCCATGACTAATCTCAAAATAAATTGGGAGACCACCTAATCTTAGAATGAGCTGGGGAGTCATTTTCAAATCTCAGAATGAACTGGGTGTCCATGACTAATCTCAAAATGTATTGGGAGACCACCTAATCTCAGAATGGGCTGGGGAGACATTTTCTAATCTCAGAACGAACTGGGAGTCCATGACTAATCTAAAAATGCATTGGGAGACCACCTAATCTCAGAATGAGCTGGGGAGACATTTTCTAATCTTAGAATGAACTAGGAGTCGATGACTAATCTCAAAATGCATTGGGAGACCATCTAATCTCAGAATGAGTTGGGGAGATATTTTCTAATCTCAGAATGAACTGGGAGTCGATGACTAATCTAAAAATGCATTGGGAGACAACCTAATCTCAGAATGATCTGGGAGACATTTTCTAATCTCAGAATGAACTGGGAGTCGATGACAAACCTCAAATTGAATTGGGAGACCACCTAATCTCAGAATGAGCTGGGGAGACATTGTCAAATCTAAGAATGAACTGGGAGTCCATGACTAATCTCAAAATGCATTGGGAGACCACATAATCTCAGAATGAGCTGGGGAGACATTGTCTAATATCAGAATGAACTGCGAGTCCATGACTAATCTCAAAATGCATTGGGAGACCACCTGATCTCAGAATGAGCTGGGGAGACATTTTCTAATCTCAGAATGAACTGGGAGTCCATGACTAATCTCAAAATGAATTGGGAGACCACCTAATCTTAGAATGAGCTGGGGAGTCATTTTAAAATCTCAGAATGAACTCGGTGTCCATGACTAATCTCAAAATGCATTGGGAGACCACCTAATCTCAGAATGGGCTGGGGAGACATTTTCTAATCTCAGAATGAACTTGGAGTCCATGACTAATCTAAAAATGCATTGGGAGAACACCTAATCTCAGAATGAGCTGGGGAGACATTTTCTAATCTTAGAATGAAGTAGGAGTCGATGACAAATCTCAAAATGCTTTGGGAGACCAGCTAATCTCAGAATGTGCTGGGGAGATATTTTCTAATCTCGGAATGAACTGGGAGTCCATGACTAATCTAAAAATGCATTGGCTGACCACCTAATCTCAGAATGAGCTGGGGAGACATTTTCTAATCTTAGAATGAACTAGGAGTCGATGACTAATCTCAAAATGCATTGGGAGACCATCTAATCTCAGAATGAGCTGGGAGATATTTTCTAATCATCAGAATGAACTGGGAGTCCATGACTAATCTAAAAATGCATTGGGAGACCACCTAATCTCAGAATGAGCTGGGAGACATTTTCTAATCTTAGAATGAACTAGGAGTCGATGACTAATCTCAAAATGCATTGGGAGACCATCTAATCTCAGAATGAGTTGGGGAGATATTTTCTAATCTCAGAATGAACTGGGAGTCGATGACTAATCTAACAATGAATTGGGAGACAACCTAATCTCAGAATGATCTGGGAGACATTTTCTAATCTCAGACTAAACTTGGAGTCCATGACTAATCTAAAAATGCATTGGGAGACCACCTAATCTCAGAATGAGCTGGGGAGACAATTTCTAATCTGAGAATGAACTAGGAGTCGATGACTAATCTCAAAATGCATTGGGAGACCATCTAATCTCAGAATGAGCTGGGGAGATATTTTATAATCTCAGAATGAACTGGGAGTCCATGACTAATCTCAAAATGCATTGGGAGACCACCTAATCTCAGAATGAGCTGGGGAGACATTTTCTAATCTCGGAATGAACTGGGAGTCGATGACAATCTCAAAATGCATTGGCAGACCACCTAATCTCAGAATGAGCGGAGACATTGTCTAATCTCAAGAATGAACTGGGAGTCCATGACATAATCTAAAAATGCTGTTGGCAGACGACCCAATCTTCAGAATGAGCTGAGACAGGAGACATTTTCTAATCTCAGAATGAACTTGGAGTCCATGACTAATCTAAAAATGCATTGGGAGACCACCTAATCTCAGAATGAGCTGGGGAGACATTTTCTAATCATAGAATGAACTAGGAGTCGATGACTAATCTCAAAATGCATTGGGAGACCATCTAATCTCAGAATGAGCTGGGGAGATATTTTCTAATCTCAGAATGAACTGGGAGTCCATGACTAATCTCAAAATGCATTGGGAGACCACCTAATCTCAGAATGAGCTGGGGAGACATTTTCTAATCTTAGAATGAACTAGGAGTCGATGACTAATCTCAAAATGCATTGGGAGACCATCCAATCTCAGAATGAGTTGGGGAGATATTTTCTAATCTCAGAATGAACTGGGAGTCGATGACTAATCTAAAAATGCATTGGGAGACAACCTAATCTCAGAATGATCTGGGGAGACATTTTCTAATCTCAGAATGAACTGGGAGTCGATGACAAACCTCAAATTGAATTGGGAGACCACCTAATCTCAGAATGAGCTGGGGAGACATTTGTCTAATCTAAGAATGAACTGGGTGTCCATGAGTAATCTCAAAATGCTTTGGGAGACCACATAATCTCAGAATGAGCTGGGGAGACATATGTCTAATATCAGAATGAACTGCGAGTCCATGAGCTAATCTCAAAATGCATTGGGAGACCACCTGATCTCAGAATGAGCTGGAGACATTTTCTAATCTCAGAATTGAACTGGGAGGCAATGGCTAATCTCAAAATGAATTGGGAGACCACCTAATCTCTGAATGAGCTGGGGAGTCATTTTTAAATCTCAGAATGAACTGGGTGTCCATGACTAATCTCAAAATGCATTGGGAGACCACCTTATCTCAGAATGGGCTGGGGAGACATTTTCTAATCTCAGAATGAACTAGGAGTCGATGACTAATCTCAAAATGCATTGGGTGACCATCTAATATCATAATGAGCTGGGGAGATATTTTCTAATCTCGGAATGAACTGGGAGTCCATGACTAATCTAAAAATGCATTGGCAGACCACCTAATCTCAGAATGAGCTGGGGAGACATTAGAATGAACTAGAAGTCGATGACTAATCTCAAAATGCATTAGGAGACCATCTAATCCCAGAATGAGCTGGGGAGATATTTTCTAATCTCAGAATGAACTGGGAGTCCATGACTAATCTAAAAATGCATTGGGCAGACCACCTAATCTCAGAATGAGCTGGGGAGACATTTTCTAATCTTAGAATGAACTAGGAGTCGATGACTAATCTCAAAATGCATAAGGAGACCATCTAATCTCAGAATGAGCAGGGGAGATATTTTCTAATCTCAGAATGAACTGGGAGTCCATGACTAATCTAAAAATGCATTGGGAGACCACCTAATCTCAGAATGAGCTGAGGAGACATTTTCTAATCTTAGAATGAACTAGGAGTCGATGACTAATCTCAAAATGCATTGGGAGACCATCCAATCTCAGAATGAGGTGGGGAGATATTTTCTAATCTCCAGAATGAACTGGGAGTCGATGACTAATCTAAAAATGCATTGGGAGACAACCTAATCTCAGAATGATCTGGGAGACATTTTCTAATCTCAGAATGAACTGGGAGTCGATGACAACCCTCAAATTGAATTGGGAGACCACCTAATCTCCAGAATGAGCTGGGGAGACATTGTGTAAACTAAGAATGAACTGGGAGTCCATGACTAATCTCAAAATGCATTGGGAGACCACATAATCTCAGAATGAGCTGGGGAGACATATTCTAATCTCAGAATGAACTGCGAGTCCATGACTAAACTCAAAATGCATTGGGAGACCACCTGATCTCAGAATGAGCTGGGGAGACATTTTCTAACCTCAGAATGAACTGGGAGGCCATGGCTAATCTCAAAATGAATTGGGAGACCACCTAATCTTTTAATGAGCCGGGGAGACATTTTTTCATCTCAGAATGAACTTGGAGTCGATGACTAACCTCAAATTGAATTGGGAGACCACCTAATCTCAGAATGGGCTGGGTAGACATTTTCTAATCTCAGAATGAACTTGGAGTCCATGACTAATCTAAAAATGCATTGGGAGACCATCTAATCTCAGAATGAGCTGGGGAGATATTGTTCTAATCTCAGAATGAACTGGGAGTCCATGACTAATCTAAAAATGCATTGGGAGACCACCTAATCTCAGAATGAGCTGGGGAGACATTGTCCTAATCTCAGAATGAACTAGAGTCGATGACTAATCTGCAAAATGCATTGGGAGACCATCTGATCTCAGAATGAGCTGGGGAGATATTTTCTAATCTTAGAATGAACTGGGAGTCCATGACTAACCTAAAAATGCATTGGGAGACCACCTAATCTCAGAATGAGCTGGGGAGACATTTTCTAATCTTAGAATGAACTAGGATTCGATGACAAATCTCAAAATGCATTGGGAGACCATCTAATCTCAGAATGAGTTGGGGAGATATTTTCTAATCTCAGAATGAACTGGGAGTCGATGACAATTCTAAAAATGGATTGGGAGACAACCTAATCTCAGAATGAAATGGGGAGACATTTTCTAATCTCAGAATGAACTGGGGAGTCGATGACAAACCACAAATTGAATTGGGAGACCACCAAATCTCAGAATGAGCTGGGGAGACATTGTCTAATATAAGAATGAACTGGTAGTCCATGACTAATTTCAAAATGCTTTGGGAGACCACATAATCTCAGAATGAGCTGGGGAGACATTGTCTAATATCAAAATGAACTGCGAGTCCATGAGTAATCTCAAAATGCATTGGGAAACCACCTGATCTCGGAATGAGCTGGGGAGACATTTTCTAATCTCAGAATGAACTGGGAGTCCATGACTAATCTCAAAATACATTGGGAGACCACATAATCTCAGAATGAGCTGGGGAGACATTGTCTAATATCAGAATGAACTGCAAGTCCATGACTAATCTCAAAATGCATTGGGAGACCACCTGATCTCAAAATGAGCTGGGGAGACATTTTCTAATCTCAGAATGAACTGGGAGTCCATGACTAATCTCAAAATAAATTGGGAGACCACCTAATCTTAGAATGAGCTGGGGAGTCATTTTCAAATCTCAGAATGAACTGGGTGTCCATGACTAATATCAAAATGCATTAGGAGACCACCAAATCTCAGAATGGGCTGGGGAGACATTTTCTAATCTCAGAACGAACTGGGAGACCATGACTAATCTAAAAATGCATTGGGAGACCACCTAATCTCAGAATGAGCTGGGGAGACATTTTCTAATCTTAGAATGAACTAGGAGTCGATGACTAATCTCAAAATGCATTGGGAGACCATCTAATCTCAGAATGAGCTGGGGAGACATTTTCAAATCTCAGAATGAACTGGGAGTCCATGACTAATCTCAAAATGCATTGGGAGACCACATGATCTCAGAATGAGCTGGGGAGACATTTTCTAATCTCAGAATGAACTAGGAGTCCATGACTAATCTGAAAATAAATTGGCAGACCACCTAATCTTAGAATGAGCTGGGGAGTCATTTTCAAATCTCAGAATGAACTGGGTGTCCATGACTAATCTCAAAATGCATTGGGAGACCACCTAATCTCAGAATGGGCTGGGGAGATATTTTCTAATCTCAGAACGAACTGGGAGTCCATGACTAATCTAAAAATGCATTGGTAGACCACCTAATCTAAGAATGAGCTGGGGAGACATTGTCTAATCTCAGAATGAACTGGGAGTCCATGACTAATCTCAAAATGCATTGGGAGACCATCTAATCTTAGAATGAGTTGGGGAGATATTTTCTAATCTCAGAATGAACTGGGAGTCGATGACAATTCTAAAAATGGATTGGGAGACAACCTAATCTCAGAATGAAATGGGGAGACATTTTCTAATCTCAGAATGAACTGGGAGTCGATGACAAACCTCAAATTGAATTGGGAGACCACCAAATCTCAGAATGAGCTGGGGAGACATTGTCTAATATAAGAATGAACTGGTAGTCCATGACTCATCTCAAAATGCTTTGGGAGACCACATAATCTCAGAATGAGCTGGGGAGACATTGTCTAATATCAAAATGAACTGCGAGTCCATGACTAATCTCAAAATGCATTGGGAAACCACCTGATCTCAGAATGAGCTGGGGAGACATTTTCTAATCTCAGAATGAACAGGGAGTCCATGACTAATCTCAAAATAAATTGGGAGACCACCTAATCTTAGAATGAGCTGGGGAGTCATTTTCGAATCTCAGAATGAACTGGGTGTCCATGACTAATATCAAAATGCATTGGGAGACCACCAAATCTCAGAATGGGCTGGGGAGACATTTTCTAATCTCAGAACGAACTGGGAGTCCATGACTAATCTAAAAATGCATTGGGAGACCACCTAATCTCAGAATGAGCTGGGGAGACATTTTCTAATCTTAGAATGAACTAGGAGTCGATGACTAATCTCAAAATGCATTGGGAGACCATCTAATCTCAGAATGAGCTGGGGAGACATTTTCAAATCTCAGAATGAACTGGGAGTCCATGACTAATCTCAAAATGCATTGGGAGACCACATGATCTCAGAATGAGCTGGGGAGACATTTTCTAATCTCAGAATGAACTAGGAGTCCATGACTAATCTGAAAATAAATTGGCAGACCACCTAATCTTAGAATGAGCTGGGGAGTCATTTTCAAATCTCAGAATGAACTGGGTGTCCATGACTAATCTCAAAATGCATTGGGAGACCACCTAATCTCAGAATGGGCTGGGGAGATATTTTCTAATCTCAGAACGAACTGGGAGTCCATGACTAATCTAAAAATGCATTGGTAGACCACCTAATCTAAGAATGAGCTGGGGAGACATTGTCTAATCTCAGAATGAACTGGGAGTCCATGACTAATCTCAAAATGCATTGGGAGACCATCTAATCTCAGAATGAGTTGGGGAGATATTTTCTAATCTCAGAATGAACTGGGAGTCGATGACAATTCTAAAAATGGATTGGGAGACAACCTAATCTCAGAATGAAATGGGGAGACATTTTCTAATCTCAGAATGAACTGGGAGTCGATGACAAACCTCAAATTGAATTGGGAGACCACCAAATCTCAGAATGAGCTGGGGAGACATTGTCTAATATAAGAATGAACTGGTAGTCCATGACTCATCTCAAAATGCTTTGGGAGACCACATAATCTCAGAATGAGCTGGGGAGACATTGTCTAATATCAAAATGAACTGCGAGTCCATGACTAATCTCAAAATGCATTGGGAAACCACCTGATCTCAGAATGAGCTGGGGAGACATTTTCTAATCTCAGAATGAACTGGGAGTCCATGACTAATCTCAAAATAAATTGGGAGACCACCTAATCTTAGAATGAGCTGGGGAGTCATTTTCGAATCTCAGAATGAACTGGGTGTCCATGACTAATATCAAAATGCATTGGGAGACCACCAAATCTCAGAATGGGCTGGGGAGACATTTTCTAATCTCAGAATGAACTGGGAGTCCATGACTAATCTAAAAATGCATTGGGAGACCACCTAATCTCAGAATGAGCTGGGGAGACATTTTCTAATCTCAGAATGAACTAGGAGTCGATGACTAATCTCAAAATGCATTGGGAGACTATCTAATCTCAGAATGGGCTGGGTAGACATTTTCTAATCTCAGAATGAACTTGGAGTCCATGACTAATCTAAAAATGCATTGGGAGACCACCCAATCTCAGAATGAGCCGGGGAGACATTTTTTCATCTCAGAATGAACTTGGAGTCGATGACTAACCTCAAATTGAATTGGGAGACCACCTAATCTCAGAATGAGCTGGGGAGACATTGTCTAATCTCAGAATGAACTGGGAGTCCATGACTAATCTCAAAATGCATTGGGAGACCATCTAATTTCAGAATGAGCTGGGGAGATATTTTCTAATCTCAGAATGAACTGGGAGTCCATGACTAATCTAAAAATGCATTGGGAGACCACCTAATCTCAGAATGAGCTGGGGAGACATTGTCTAATCTTAGAATGAACTAGGAGTCGATGACTAATCTCAAAATGCATTGGGAGACCATCTAATCTCAGAATGAGCTGGGGAGATATTTTCTAATCTTAGAATGAACTGGGAGTCCATGACTAACCTAAAAATGCATTGGGAGACCACCTAATCTCAGAATGAGCTGGGGAGACATTTTCTAATCTTAGAATGAACTAGGATTCGATGACAAATCTCAAAATGCATTGGGAGACCATCTAATCTCAGAATGAGTTGGGGAGATATTTTCTAATCTCAGAATGAACTGGGAGTCGATGACAATTCTAAAAATGGATTGGGAGACAACCTAATCTCAGAATGAAATGGGGAGACATTTTCTAATCTCAGAATGAACTGGGAGTCGATGACAAACCTCAAATTGAATTGGGAGACCACCAAATCTCAGAATGAGCTGGGGAGACATTGTCTAATATAAGAATGAACTGGTAGTCCATGACTAATTTCAAAATGCTTTGGGAGACCACATAATCTCAGAATGAGCTGGGGAGACATTGTCTAATATCAAAATGAACTGCGAGTCCATGAGTAATCTCAAAATGCATTGGGAAACCACCTGATCTCAGAATGAGCTGGGGAGACATTTTCTAATCTCAGAATGAACTGGGAGTCCATGACTAATCTCAAAATACATTGGGAGACCACATAATCTCAGAATGAGCTGGGGAGACATTGTCTAATATCAGAATGAACTGCAAGTCCATGACTAATCTCAAAATGCATTGGGAGACCACCTGATCTCAAAATGGGCTGGGGAGACATTTTCTAATCTCAGAATGAACTGGGAGTCCATGACTAATCTCAAAATAAATTGGGAGACCACCTAATCTTAGAATGAGCTGGGGGAGTCATTTTCAAATCTCAGAATGAACTGGGTGTCCATGACTAATATCAAAATGCATTAGGAGACCACCAAATCTCAGAATGGGCTGGGGAGACATTTTCTAATCTCAGAACGAACTGGGAGTCCATGACTAATCTAAAAATGCATTGGGAGACCACCTAATCTCAGAATGAGCTGGGGAGACATTTTCTAATCTTAGAATGAACTAGGAGTCGATGACTAATCTCAAAATGCATTGGGAGACCATCTTATCTCAGAATGAGCTGGGGAGACATTTTCAAATCTCAGAATGAACTGGGAGTCCATGACTAATCTCAAAATGCATTGGGAGACCACATGATCTCAGAATGAGCTGGGGAGACATTTTCTAATCTCAGAATGAACTAGGAGTCCATGACTAATCTGAAAATAAATTGGCAGACCACCTAATCTTAGAATGAGCTGGGGAGTCATTTTCAAATCTCAGAATGAACTGGGTGTCCATGACTAATCTCAAAATGCATTGGGAGACCACCTAATCTCAGAATGGGCTGGGGAGATATTTTCTAATCTCAGAACGAACTGGGAGTCCATGACTAATCTAAAAATGCATTGGTAGACCACCTAATCTAAGAATGAGCTGGGGAGACATTGTCTAATCTCAGAATGAACTGGGAGTCCATGACTAATCTCAAAATGCATTGGGAGACCACCTAATCTCAGAATGAGCTGGGGAGACATTGTCTCATCTCAGAATGAACTAGGAGTCCATGACTAATCTCAAAATGAATTGGGAGACCACCTAATCTTAGAATGAGCTGGGAGTCATTTTCATATCTCAGAATGAACTGGGTGTCCATGACTAATCTCAAAATGCATTGGGAGACCACCTAATCTCAGAATGGGCTGGGGAGACATTTTCTAATCTCAGAATGAACTGGGAGTCCATGACTAATCTAAAAATGCATTGGTGAGAGCACCTAATCTCAGAATGACCTGGGAGACATTTTCTAATCTCAGAATGAACTAGGAGTCGATGACAAATCTCAAAATGCATTGGGAGACCATCTTATCTCAGAATGAGTTGGGGAGATATTTTCTAATCTCGGAATGAACTGGGAGTCCATATATAATCTAAAAATGCATTGGCTGACCACCTAATCTCAGAATGAGCTGGGGAGACATTTTCTAATGTTAGAATGAACTAGAGTCGATGGCTAATCTCAAAATGCATTGGGAGACCATCTAATCTCAGAATGAGTTGGGGAGATATTTTCTAATCTCAGAATGAACTGGGAGTCGATGACTAATTCTAAAAATGCATTGGGAGACAACCTAATCTCAGAATGAAATGGGGAGACATTTTCTAATCTCAGAATGAACTGGGAGTCGATGACAAACCTCAAATTGAATTGGGAGACCACCAAATCTCAGAATGAGCTGGGGAGACATTGTCTAATCTAAGAATGAACTGGTAGTCCATGACTCATCTCAAAATGCATTGGGAGACCACATAATCTCAGAATGAGCTGGGGAGACATTGTCTAATATCAGAATGAACTGCGAGTCCATGACTAATCTCAAAATGCATTGGGAGACCACCTGATCTCAGAATGAGCTGGGGAGACATTTTCTAATCTCAGAATGAACTGGGAGTCCATGACTAATCTCAAAATAAATTGGGAGACCACCTAATCTTAGAATGAGCTGGGGAGTCATTTTCGAATCTCAGAATGAACTGGGTGTCCATGACTAATATCAAAATGCATTGGGAGACCACCAAATCTCAGAATGGGCTGGGGAGACATTTTCTAATCTCAGAACGAACTGGGAGTCCATGACTAATCTAAAAATGCATTGGGAGACCACCTAATCTCAGAATGAGCTGGGGAGACATTTTCTAATCTTAGAATGAACTAGGAGTCGATGACTAATCTCAAAATGCATTGGGAGACCATCTAATCTCAGAATGAGCTGGGGAGACATTTTCTAATCTCAGAATGAACTGGGAGTCCATGACTAATCTCAAAATGCATTGGGAGACCACATGATCTCAGAATGAGCTGGGGAGACATTTTCTAATCTCAGAATGAACTAGGAGTCCATGACTAATCTGAAAATAAATTGGCAGACCACCTAATCTTAGAATGAGCTGGGGAGTCATTTTCAAATCTCAGAATGAACTGGGTGTCCATGACTAATCTCAAAATGCATTGGGAGACCACCTAATCTCAGAATGGGCTGGGGAGATATTTTCTAATCTCAGAACGAACTGGGAGTCCATGACTAATCTAAAAATGCATTGGTAGACCACCTAATCTAAGAATGAGCTGGGGAGACATTGTCTAATCTCAGAATGAACTGGGAGTCCATGACTAATCTCAAAATGCATTGGGAGACCATCTAATCTCAGAATGAGTTGGGGAGATATTTTCTAATCTCAGAATGAACTGGGAGTCGATGACTAATTCTAAAAATGGATTGGGAGACAACCTAATCTCAGAATGAAATGGGGAGACATTTTCTAATCTCAGAATGAACTGGGAGTCGATGACAAACCTCAAATTGAATTGGGAGACCACCAAATCTCAGAATGAGCTGGGGAGACATTGTCTAATATAAGAATGAACTGGTAGTCCATGACTAATCTCAAAATGCATTGGGAGACCACATAATCTCAGAATGAGCTGGGGAGACATTGTCTAATATCAAAATGAACTGCGAGTCCATGACTAATCTCAAAATGCATTGGGAAACCACCTGATCTCAGAATGAGCTGGGGAGACATTTTCTAATCTCAGAATGAACTGGGAGTCCATGACTAATCTCAAAATGAATTGGGAGACCACCTAATCTTAGAATGAGCTGGGGAGTCATTTTCAAATCTCAGAATGAACTGGGTGTCCATGACTAATCTCAAAATGCATTGGGAGACCACCTAATCTCAGAATGGGCTGGGGAGACATTTTCTAATCTCAGAATGAACTGGGAGTCCATGACTAATCTAAAAATGCATTGGGAGACCACCTAATCTCAGAATGAGCTGGGGAGACATTTTCTAATCTTAGAATGAACTAGGAGTCGATGACTAATCTCAAAATGCATTGGGAGACCATCTAATCTCAGAATGAGCTGGGGAGATATTTTCTAATCTCAGAATGAACTGGGAGTCGATGACTAATCTAAAAATGCATTGGGAGACAACCTAATCTCAGAATGATCTGGGGAGACATTTTCTAATCTCAGAATGAACTGGGAGTCGATGACAAACCTCAAATTGAATTGGGAGACCACCTAATCTCAGAATGAGCTGGGGAGACATTGTCTAATCTAAGAATGAACTGGGAGTCCATGACTAATCTCAAAATGCATTGGGAGACCACATAATCTCAGAATGAGCTGGGGAGACATTGTCTAATATCAGAATGAACTGCGAGTCCATGACTAATCTAAAAATGCATTGGGAGACCACCTAATCTCAGAATGAGCTGGGGAGACATTTTCTAATCTTAGAATGAACTAGGAGTCCGATGACTAATCTCAAAATGTATTGGGAGACCACCTAATCTCAGAATGAGCTAGGGAGACATTTTCTAATCTCAGAATGAACTGGGAGTCCATGACTATTTTCAAAATGCATTGGGAGACCACCTAATCTCAGAATGAGTTGGGGAGACATTTTCTAATCTCAGAATGAACTGGGAGTCCATCACTAATCTCAAAATGCATTGGGAGACCACCTAATCTGAGAATGAGCTGGGAGACATTTTCTAATCTTAGTATGAACTAGGAGTCGATGACTAATCTCAAAATGCATTGGGAGACGATCCAATCTCATAATGAGCTTGGGAGATATTTTATAATCTCGGAATGAAATGGGAGTCCATGACTAATCTAAAAATGCATTGGCAGACCACCTAATCTCAGAATGAGCTGGGGAGACATCTAATCTAGAATGAACTAGGAGTCGATGACTAATCTCAAAATGCATTGGGAGACCATCTAATCTCAGAATGAGCTCGGGAGATATTTTTAATCTCAGAATGAACTTGGAGTCGATGACTAATCTCAAAATGCATTAGGAGACCATCTAATCTCAGAATGAGCTGGGGAGACATTGTCTAATCTCAGAATGAAATGGGAGTCCATGACTAATCTCAAAATGCATTGGGAGACCACCTAATCTCAGAATGAGCTGGGGAGATATTGTCTCATCTCAGAATGAACTGGGAGTCCATGACTAATCTCAAAATGCATTGGGAGACCACCTGATCTCAGAATGAGCTGGGGAGACATTTTCTAATCTTAGAATGAACTAGAAGTCGATGACTAATCTCAAAATGCATTAGGAGACCATCTAATCCTCAGAATGAGCTGGGGAGATATTTTCTAATCTCAGAATGAACTGGGAGTCCATGACTAATCTAAAAATGCATTGGGAGACTCACCTAATCTCAGAATGAGCTGGGGAGACATTTTCTAATCTAAGAATGAACTAGGAGTCGATGACAAATCTCAAAATGCATTGGGAGACCATCTAATCTCAGAATGAGTTGGGGAGATATTTTCTTATCTCAGAATGAACTGGGAGTCGATGACTATTCTAAAAATGGATTGGGAGACAACCTAATCTAAGAATGATCTGGGGAGACATTTTCTAATCTCAGAATGAACTGGGAGTCGATGACAAACCTCAAATTGAATTGGGAGACCACCTAATCCTCAGAATGAGCTGGGAGACATTGTCTAATATAAGAATGAACTGGTAGTCCATGACTAATCTCAAAATGCATTGGGGGACCACATAATCTCAGAATGAGCTGGGGAGACATTGTCTAATATCAAAATGAACTGCGAGTCCATGACTAATCTCAAAATGCATTGGGAAACCACCTGATCTCAGAATGAGCTGGGGAGACATTTTCTAATCTCAGAATGAACTGGGAGTCAATGACTAATCTCAAAATGAATTGGGAGACCACCTAATCTTAGAATGAGCTGGGGAGTCATTTTCAAATCTCAGAATGAACTAGGTGTCCATGACTAATCTCAAAATGCATTGGGAGACCACCTAATCTAAGAATGGGCTGGGGAGACATTTTCTAATCTCAGAATGAACTGTGAGTCCATGACTAATCTCAAAATGCATTGGGAGACCACCTAATCTCAGAATGAGCTGGGGAGACATTTTCTAATCTTAGAATGAACTAGGAGTCGATGACTAATCTCAAAATGCATTGGGAGACCATCTAATCTCAGAATGAGCTGGGGAGATATTTTCTAATCTCAGAATGAACTGGGAGTCCATGACTAATCTAAAAATGCATTGGGAGACCACCTAATCTCAGAATGAGCTGGGGAGACATTTTCTAATCTTAGAATGAACTAGGAGTCGATGACTAATCTCAAAATGCATTGGGAGACCATCTAAATCTCAGAATGAGCTGGGGAGATATTTTCTAATCTCAGAATGAACTGGGAGTCCATGACTAATCAAAAATGCATTGGGAGACCACCTAATCTCAGAATGAGTTGGAGAGACATTTTCTAATCTCAGAATGAACTAGGAGTCCATGACTAATCTCAAAATGCATTGAGTGAGACCATCTAATCTCAGAATGAGCTGAGGAGATCATTTTCTAATCTCAGAATGAACTGGGAGTCCATGACTAATCTCAAAATGAATTGGCAGACCACCTAATCTCAGAATGAGCTGGGGAGACATTTTCTAATCTCAGAATGAACTAGGAGTCCATGACTAATCTCAAAATGCATTGGGAGACCACCTAATCTAAGAATGAGCTGGGAGATATTTTTAATCTCAAAATGAACTGGGAGTCCATGACTAATCTCAAAATGCATTGGCAGACCACCTAATCTCAGAATGAGCTAGGGAGACATTTTCTAATCTCAGAATGAACTGGGAGTCCATGACTAAATCTCAAAATGAATTGGGAGACCACCTAATCTCAGAATGAGTTGGGGAGACATTTTCTAATCTCAGAATGAACTGGGAGTCCATGACTAATCTCAAAATTGCATTGGGAGACCACCTAATCTCAGAATGAGCTGGGGAGACATTTTCTCATCTCAGAATGAACTGGGAGTCCATGACTAATCTCAAAATGCATTGGGAGACCACCTAATCTCAGAATGAGGTGGGGAGACATTGTCTCATCTCAGAATGAACTAGGAGTCCATGACTAATCTCAAAATGCATTGGGAGACCACCTGATCTCAGAATGAGCTGGGGAGTCATTTTCTAATCTTAGAATGAACTGGGAGTCCATGACTAATCTCAAAATGCATTGGGAGACCACCTAATCTCAGAATGAGCTGGGGAGACATTTTCTAATCTCAAAATCAACTGGGAGTCCATGACTAATCTCAAAATGAATTGGGAGACCACCTAATCTCAGAATGAGATGGGGAGTCATTTTCTAATCTCAGAATGAACTGGGTGTCCATGACTAATCTCAAAATGCATTGGGAGACCACCTAATCTCAGAATGAGCTGGGGAGACATTTTCTAATCTCAAAATCAACTGGGAGTCCTTGACTAATCTCAAAATGAATTGGGAGACCACCTAATCTCAGAATGAGCTGGGGAGTCATTTTCTAATCTCAGAATGAACTGGGTGTCCATGATTAATCTCAAAATGCATTGGGAGACCATCTAATCTCAAAATGAGCTGGGGAGACATTTTCTAATCTCAGAATGAACTAGGAGTCCTTGACTAATCTGAAAATGCATTGGGAGACCACCTAATCTCAGAATGAGCTGGGGAGACATTTTCTAATCTCAGAATGAACTGGGAGTCCATGACTAATCTCAAAAAGAATTGGGAGACCACCTAATCTCAGAATGAGCTGGGGAGTCATTTTCAAATCTCAGAATGAACTGGGTGTCCATGACTAATCTCAAATTGCATTGCGAGACCACCTAATCTCAGAATGGGCTGGGGAGACATTTTCTAATATCAGAATGAACTAGGAGTCCTTGACTAATCTCAAAATGCATTGGTAGACCACCTAATCTCAGAATGAGCTGGGGAGACATTTTCTAATCTCAGGATGAACTGGGAGTCCATGACTAATCTCAAAAGAATTGGGAGACCACCTAATCTCAGAATGAGCTGGGGAGTCATTTTTTCATCTCAGAATGAACTTGGAGTGGATGACTAACCTCAAATTGAATTGGGAGACCACCTAATCTCAGAATGAGCTGGGGAGACATTGTCTAATCTCAGAATGAACTGGGAGTCCATCGACTAATCTCAAAATGCATTGGGAGACCACCTAATCTCAGAATGAGCTGGGGAGACATTGTCTCATCTCAGAATGAACTGGGAGTCCATGACTAATCTCAAAATGCATTGGGAGACCACCTGATCTCAGAATGAGCTGGGGAGTCATTTTCTAATCTTAGAATGAACTGGGAGTCCATGACTAATCTCAAAATGCATTGGGAGACCACCTAATCTCAGAATGAGCTGGGGAGACATTTTCTAATCTCAAAATCAACTGGGAGTCCATGACTAATCTCAAAATGAATTGGGAGACCACCTAATCTCAGAATGAGCTGGGGAGTCATTTTCTAATCTCAGAATGAACTGGATGTCCATGACTAATCTCAAAATGCATTGGGAGACCACCGAATCTCAGAATGAGCTGGGAGACATTTTCTAATCTCACAATGAACTGGGAGTCTATGACTAATCTCAAAATGCATTGGGATACAACCTAATCTCAGAATGAGCTGGGGAGACATTTTCTAATCTCAGAATGAACTGGGAGTCCATGACTAATCTCAAAATGCAATGGGAGACGACGAAATCTCAGAATGAGCTGGGGAGACATTTTCTAATCTCAGAATGAACTGGGAGTCCATGACTAATCTCAGAATGAGGTTGGAGAAAATTTCTAATATCAAAATGAAGTAGGAGACCATGACTATTCTCAAATTGAATTGAGTGAGAAATCAATCTCATAATGAGGTAGTAGTCAATTTCTAATCGAAGAATGAACTGGGAGACCATGACTCATCTCAAAATAAATTGGCAGACCACCTAATCTCAAAGAGACAATTTCTAATCTCAAAATGAAGTAGGAGACTACGAGTAATCAGAAAATGAATTGGGAGACCACCTAATCTCAGAATGAGATGGGAGACAATTTTATTTCAAAATGAACTTTGAGACCATGACTAATCTCAAATTGAATTGTCAAACCACCTAATCTCAGAATGAGCTAGGGAGACATTTTCTAATATCAAAATGAACTGGGAGTCCATGACTATATTCAAAATGCATTGGGAGACCACCTAATCTCAGAATGAGTTGGGGAGACATTTTCTAATCTCAGAATGAACTGGGAGTCCATCACTAATCTCAAAATGCATTGGGAGACCACCTAATCTAAGAATGAGCTGGGAGACATTTTCTCATCTCAGAATGAACTGGGAGTCCATGACTAATCTCAAAATGCATTGGGAGACCACCTAATCTCAGAATGAGGTGGGGAGACATTGTCTCATCTCAGAATGAACTAGGAGTCCATGACTAATCTCAAAATGCATTGGGAGACCACCTGATCTCAGAATGAGCTGGGAGTCATTTTCTAATCTTAGAATGAACTGGGAGTCCATGACTAATCTCAAAATGCATTGGGAGACCACCTAATCTCAGAATGAGCTGGGGAGACATTTTCTAATCTCAAAATCAACTGGGAGTCCATGACTAATCTCAAAATGAATTGGGAGACCACCTAATCTCAGAATGAGATGGGGAGTCATTTTCTAATCTCAGAATAAACTGGGTGTCCATGACTAATCTCAAAATGCATTGGGAGACCACCTAATCTCAGAATGAGCTGGGGAGACATTTTCTAATCTCAAAATCAACTGGGAGTCCTTGACTAATCTCAAAATGAATTGGGAGACCACCTAATCTCAGAATGAGCTGGGGAGTCATTTTCTAATCTCAGAATGAACTGGGTGTCCATGATTAATCTCAAAATGCATTGGGAGACCATCTAATCTCAAAATGAGCTGGGAGACATTTTCTAATCTCAGAATGAACTAGGAGTCCTTGACTAATCTGAAAATGCATTGGGAGACCACCTAATCTCAGAATGAGCTGGGGAGACATTTTCTAATCTCAGAATGAACTGGGAGTCCATGACTAATCTCAAAAAGAATTGGGAGACCACCTAATCTCAGAATGAGCTGGGGAGTCATTTTCAAATCTCAGAATGAACTGGGTGTCCATGACTAATCTCAAATTGCATTGCGAGACCACCTAATCTCAGAATGGGCTGGGGAGACATTTTCTAATATCAGAATGAACTAGGAGTCCTTGACTAATCTCAAAATGCATTGGTAGACCACCTAATCTCAGAATGAGCTGGGGAGACATTTTCTAATCTCAGGATGAACTGGGAGTCCATGACTAATCTCAAAAAGAATTGGGAGACCACCTAATCTCAGAATGAGCTGGGGAGTCATTTTTTCATCTCAGAATGAACTTGGAGTGGATGACTAACCTCAAATTGAATTGGGAGACCACCTAATATCAGAATGAGCTGGGGAGACATTGTCTAATCTCAGAATGAACTGGGAGTCCATCACTAATCTCAAAATGCATTGGGAGACCACCTAATCTCAGAATGAGCTGGGAGACATTGTCTCATCTCAGAATGAACTGGGAGTCCATGACTAATCTCAAAATGCATTGGGAGACCACCTGATCTCAGAATGAGCTGGGGAGTCATTTTCTAATCTTAGATTGAACTGGGAGTCCATGACTAATCTCAAAATGCATTGGGAGACCACCTAATCTCAGAATGAGCTGGGGAGACATTTTCTAATCTCAAAATCAACTGGGAGTCCATGACTAATCTCAAAATGAATTGGGAGACCACCTAATCTCAGAATGAGCTGGGGAGTCATTTTCTAATCTCAGAATGAACTGGGTGTCCATGACTAATCTCAAAATGCATTGGGAGACCACCGAATCTCAGAATGAGCTGGGAGACATTTTCTAATCTCACAATGAACTGGGAGTCTATGACTAATCTCAAAATGCATTGGGATACAACCTAATCTCAGAATGAGCTGGGGAGACATTTTCTAATCTCAGACTGAACTGGGAGTCCATGACTAATCTCAAAATGCAATGGGAGACGACGAAATCTCAGAATGAGCTGGGGAGACATTCTAATCTCAGAATGAACTGGGAGTCCATGACTAATCTCAGAATGAGGTTGGAGAAAATTTCTAATATCAAAATGAAGTAGGAGACCATGACTATTCTCAAATTGAATTGAGTGAGAAATCAATCTCATAATGAGGTAGTAGTCAATTTCTAATCGAAGAATGAACTGGGAGACCATGACTCATCTCAAAATAAATTGGCAGACCACCTAATCTCAAAGAGACAATTTCTAATCTCAAAATGAAGTAGGAGACCACGAGTAATCAGAAAATGAATTGGGAGACCACCTAATCTCAGAATGAGATGGGAGACAATTTTTATTTCAAAATGAACTTTGAGACCATGACTAATCTCAAATTGAATTGTCAAACCACCTAATCTCAGAATGAGCTAGGGAGACATTTTCTAATATCAAAATGAACTGGGAGTCCATGACTATATTCAAAATGCATTGGGAGACCACCTAATCTCAGAATGAGTTGGGGAGACATTTTCTAATCTCAGAATGAACTGGGAGTCCATCACTAATCTCAAAATGCATTGGGAGACCACCTAATCTCAGAATGAGCTGGGAGACATTTTCTCATCTCAGAATGAACTGGGAGTCCATGACTAATCTCAAAATGCATTGGGAGACCACCTAATCTCAGAATGAGTTGGGGAGACATTTTCTAATCTCAGAATGAACTAGGAGTCCATGACTAATCTCAAAATGCATTGGGAGACCACCTAATCTCAGAATGAGCTGGGGAGACATTTTCTAATCTCAGAATGAACTGGGAGTCCATGACTAATCTCAAAATGCATTGGGAGACCACCTAATCTCAGAATGAGTTGGGGAGACAATTTCTAATATCAAAATGAAGTAGGAGACCATGACTAATCTCAAATTGAATTGGGAGACCACTTAATCTCAGAATGAGATAGGAGACAATTTCTAATCTAAGAATGAACTGGGAGACTATGACTAATCTCAAAATGAACTAGGAGACCATGACTAATCTCAAAATGAATTGGAAGCCACCTAATCTTAGAATGAGCTGGGAGACAATTTCTAATCTCAGAATGAACTGGGAGACCATGACTAATCTCAAAATGAATTAGGAGACCACCTAATCTTAGAATGAGCTGGGGAGAAATTTTCTAATCTCAGAATGAACTGGGAGACCATGACTAATCTGAAAATGAATTGGGAGACCACCTAATCTTAAAATGAGCTAGGAGACCATTTATAATCTAACGATGAACTGGGAGATCATGACTAATCTCAAAGTGAATTGGGAGACCACCTAATATATGAATGAACTGGGAGACAATTTATAATCTCAGAATGAACTTGGAGACCATGACTAATCTCAAAATGAATTGGGAGACCACCTAATCTCAGAATGAGATGGGAGACAATTTTTAATTTCAGAATGAAGTTGGAGACCATGACTAATCTCAAATTGAATTGGGAGACCACCTAATCTCAGAATGAGCTGGGGAGACATTTTCTAATCTCAGAATGAACTGGGAGTCCATGACTAATCTCAAAATGCATTGGGAGACCACCTAATCTCAGAATGAGCTGGGGAGACATTTTCTAATCTCAGACTGAACTGGGAGTCCATGACTAATCTCAAAATGCATTGGGAGACTACCTAATCTCAGAATGAGCTAGGGAGACAATTTCTAATCTTAGAATGAACTGGGAGTCCATGACTAATCTCAAAATGAATTGGGAGACCACCTAATCTCAGAATGAGTTGGGAGACAATTTCTAATCTCAGAATGAACTGGGAGACCATGACTAATCTCAAATTGAATTGGGAGACCACCTAATCTCAGAATGAGCTGGGGAGACAATTTCTAATCTCAGAATGAACTAGGAGTCCATGACTAATCTCAAAATGCATTGGGAGACCACCTAATCTCAAATGAGCTGGAGACAATTTCTAATCTCAGAATGAACTGGGAGTCCATGACTAATCTCAAAATGAATTGGGAGACCACCTAATCTCAGAATGAGATGGGAGACAATTTCTAATTTCAGAATGAACTTGGAGACCATGACTAATCTCAAAATGAATTGGGAGACCACCTAATCTCAGAATGAGCTGGGAGAAATTTTCTAATCTCAGAATGAACTGGGAGACCATGACTAATCTCAAAATGAATTGGGAGACCACCTAATCTCAGAATGAGCTAGGAGACAATTTATAATCTAACGAATGAACTGGGAGATCATGACTAATCTCAAAGTGAATTGGGAGACCACCTAATCTCAGAATGAGCTGGGAGACAATTTATAATCTCAGAATGAACTGGGAGACCATGACTAATCTCAAAATAAATTGGGAGACCACCTAATCTCGAATGAGATGGGAGAAAATTTCTAATCTCAGAATGAAGTTGGAGACCATGACTAATCTCAAATTGAATTGGGAGACCACCTAATCTCAGAATGAGCTGGGAGACATTTTCTAATCTCAGAATGAACTGGGAGTCCATGACTAATCTCAAAATGCATTGGGAGACCACCTAATCTCAGAATGAGCTGGGAGACATTTTCTAATCTCAGAATGAACTGGGAGACCATGACTAATCTCAAAATGCATTGGGAGACCACCTAATCTCAGAATGAGTTGGGAGACAATTTCTAATCTCAGAATGAACTAGGAGACCATGACTAATCTCAAATTGAATTGGGAGACCACCTAATCTCAGAATGAGTTAGAGACAATTTCTAATCTAAGAATGAACTAGGAGACCATGACTAATCTCAAAATGAATTGGGAGACCACCTAATCTCAGAATGAGCTGGGGAGACAATTCTAATTTCGAATGAACTGGAGACCATGACTAATCTCAAATTGCATTGGGAGACCACCTAATCTTATAATGAGCTGAGGAGACATTTTCTAATCTCAGAATGTAACTGGGTGTCCATGACTAATCTGAATATGA